>CAAKHC010005231.1:13382-40629 GCA_901007825.1 Macroramphosus scolopax | reverse complement strand
TGTTAAGCTCTATTAGACTATATAAAACTTTAATGATCCCCATGGGGGAAATCAGTTTATTACACCAGCCAAGCAAATAACGAGGATCAAAAACTGAAAACACAGAGTGGATTTAAGATAGTGAATCATATGATTGAGACAAAGAAGAACAGGAACTAATTGACTAATTTTTCTTATTTAAATCCAGGTAGGTAAAGATGAAATGAAAGTCTGCCATTAGAATAACATTTATCTTGTGCATAAATTATATAAATGTAATTTGACGTTTAGGTCAGCACTGTGTGACTGAGACTCTCATTAAGTGACCGTAGAGTTGATTAGATTACAATCAAATTAAACTGTATCTTATTTTTCTAGGAATATTCAATGTGCTTTCCTTGTGTTCAACACACTGAAAAAGTATCACACAGGGCTTCATAAGTGAAAGTGTAGAGAATTGAAATGCGAAAGGGAGATGTTAAAAAATAAACTTGGGAGGTGAGAAAACACACTTCTTTGTCAGGTGAGCTCAGCACATCCTCGTACAGAAAACACAAACACACACGCACACGCACACAGGTGAACTCAATACAATGACGAACCAAACCTCACCTGTTAGAATCCGCCTGAAAACAGCAAGTCTACTGGGAACTACTAACCTTTCATCCACCCTGCCACTCGTACTCAGAGGGCCACTGTCAATGGCACATCTGCACCATTCATTCATTCATTCATTCATTCATTCATTCATTCATTCATTCATTCATTCATTCATTCATTCATTCATCCAACAGCCTGCTAGACTGAATGTGACAGTGGGTCAGTGGGTTGCTTCAGGGGAGTTCTGCTTTGTTAAAGTGTGTTTCAACACAAACCTGTTGGAACCTGATGGATGAGGCTTCGTGTACACGTGCTTCATGTGTAAAGTCTTGTTTGCTGAAGGCGTTCAAAGACAGTGATTAGGACGTGTAATGTCTGGAACTCCTGTCAATGATCCAGATACACAAAAGGCCCATAAAGAAGCTCACAAAGAGAAAAGCGAGCAGTGAGGCATGAAGTTGAGTTAATGCCGAGCTATTGACACTACTATTACTCAACTTGCACAGCAGCTGTACTAAATCCCCACAAAATGACTGAGTGAGCGTACTGTGAAGAAAAGGGATGGCGGGAGTCTTCTTTAACACCCTGTTGTTGGTTTCACTTTGCTGTCAACAAGTTTCACTGGGACTATTTTCTACTAAATACTACGAGAAAACAGATTTCTTTCCTTGTCGATCAGAGTTAGAGGAACATGTTTCTGAAATATGATGTTAAATTATGGATGGCAACGTTGCAGATTCTGTTGCAACAACACTTATCCAGAACAAAATAACACAGCTCATGTTAGAGGGATTGGACAGGCTTCCTTCGTCTGTGCTTCAGAGGGTGAGCAGGAGACGACCCGACACAAGGTAACGTTAGCGTAAAGCATTTAATGTAGATAAATATAATTACTAGTTGAGATGAAGGCTTATAAAACATATATTTCATCAAATGGTATCAGTAGCATTTGGTTATTTCGTTTATGAAAGATATTTTTAGCGGATTACTCGATGAATCAGTTGAATAATCCGTGCAATTCCATTAAACAAAAAAAAAAAATCAATAGTTGCAGCCCTAGTAATGTACATTACCGCACACATTAGCTCGGTTGCTGGCATGAACCACTTATCATTGTAGCTCATTATAGTAAGCCTGATCGATATCAAAATATGTCAGGAATTACTGTGCTGCAAAATGTCAACACAGTATTACTGTAGTTTATATTACTAAATATGTGACATTGTAAGAATTCAGAGCACTTAGGGGGGGTGAAGGGGAGATGAAACCATTGACAGGCGACCACATGAAAAAACTCTAAACCATTTAAACATGCTTTATACAGGTCTGTCAAATAAACTACACACAAAATAGTGTGTACGCTGGTGTTCAGGCTTGCATGACGATGTTGTTTGATATTTTCACGTTTGCTTCAATTACAGTAGATTATTGATAATATAATTAATGCATTAATCTCTTTAATCATGGTACAAAGGACACCAATACATCTCTTGATGCAATCATTGTTTATTCTACGGCTTGTTAAAAAATAGAAGAAGGAAAGTCAGTGCTTCCTGTTTGTGTCCAGTCTCCACCTCACATTGCTTTTAAAAAGGGTTTGGTAACCGTTTTGGAAAAACATGTAATGGACTGATTTGGAAAATGTAATTTAATGTTTTTTCTCTCCTTTCTGATGTTGGATACTGTCATGCATCAAAGCTACCAATTATTCTGAGGCAAACCCTCGACTGAATCTTTCAAACAAGAGTGCAGTTTGTTTTCTTTGGAACCTTAAAATAACTCTTCAAAGGGTGGATCCCGACCGCAGGACACAGAGAGGAAAGGTAACGAGGAACATGCTGGTTTGTATGAGGAAAGAGCTCACTGGACATCAACTGAACGAAACTAAAAAACTTAGACGAACTCTAAAATAAGAGATCAAAAGACCAAACAGACGGCCCCATCTTTTTCTGATAGAAGATGATTCATTAGATCACACTTGACATTTGATAAATCACGCTGCAGTTAACGGGTTCTAATGGAGGAGATCACTAATGCAGATCTAGTTTGCACAATTGCCACAGATGGCCGCTTGTCCAACTAGGTCTCCTAATGTCTGTAATCTCATCGGTTTGATTGCTGTGACACCGCGTAAGCAGGCTCAGATTGAATCAGGCTCATTTCAACTATCAATTTCCTGTTGCAAGCGTTTCGCTAAATCTGGTGGTTGGAGTCACGCCGGGTCTTCCAGGAATAAAGAGTGACGAGGGAAACACACCTACTTCTTCCACTATCAAAAGACAAATCAGAGCATGTTAATTCCAGTAATGAATGATACTAAACAATCAAGGTTTCAAGAAGATTTAAAATCAGGTTCACTGCATATTAGAAAATGTTTCTATTTGTCTCCACTAACATTTAACACCTGGTTTATCATAAAGTCCAAGCTATAAATTCAATGTCTTGACCATCTTGGGAACTAGTCAGATGTTCAAACACCTGGACCAGTGCTGTGGGTCCACAGACATCAAAAGGAGATTTCAAATTAGATATGTTCACTTCATAATTGCTCAAAGGAACAGTAAGCACACAAAAACTAACAGACCAATTAAGAAGGTACAACAGAAAAAAGGCCGGAGATAATTTCCTGTTGAGCAGAAAGGAGCAGCAAGGGAAGAAAACCAGAAGCTGACATCATGTTGAACCTTTGGTCAGGTCGACTACACTACCAAAGAGTGTTCAAGTACACGGTGTACAGCTCTCCGCAGGGATAAATGCACAGTCTTCTGAGCTTCCTGAGAACGGAACGCTGGAATGCTCCAGAGAAAGACCGTAGGAGAGGAAGATGGGGATAATCCAGCCAACAGATGTTTGGGAGCACATAGAAGATTGCTCGTTGCCCAGAGGACATGGATTATAGGGATAGAAGTGCTAACAGGAACTCGGAGGGCCTGAGGTGGGCTCCATGATTAGCAAACACCCACCTATGATAGCCAGCCATCACACGGCCCAGTGAGGTAAGGGCAGTGGCTATTGTTAAGCCACATGTAATGAATGAAAGACCCATTCTGCTGCAGCTGGAGAAAAAACTAGGATTAGCTAAGGTAGGGCAATAAAAAGGTAGTCTGCAAAAGCAGTTTGAGAATATAAAAAGTAGATCATTTTACCCTTCTGAACGTGCTACCTGGACAGCTAGTACCAAAAGTAGCTGCTTCAGGATGAAACTCCATCTGTAAAATAGGAATGGGAGCTGGTGTGACCATTTACTGAGGGAAGCATGGTGCTGCAGCATAAAGGGCTGTGCAATAAAAGCAGCTGGTCCTCTACAGAAGCCTCTAGAGATAGAGAGATTTCCCACTTCTCAATGTGACTTAAAGACCAAGGACACGCTCAGTCGTGGGTGCACGTCTCCTGCTGCTGGTTGAGGTGAATGCTAACACGTTCCGACAGGCACCTCTCCTCTGCACAGAGGTTAACAACAAACACACGCACAGCAGCATAAACAGTGCAGTGTTGCCCTCAATCAAGTGGGAGCTTCGATGCAGACATACATGGAGCGACGGTGCTATATTAAATGCTTCTTATCCAAAAAAATCACAGGCATTAAAGGCTGATTTATACTTCTGTGTTGAATCAACGCCAAATTCTCTATGCCGCCAGTGGTGCACCTACCCGGAAATATAACAGGACTGAGTCTGCATCATATTTCCACCTACACATTTCCATCTCCTCTGATCTCTTTTCTGCATTGTGGTAATTTCAGTGAATCTAACTGTTTTGTGCAGTTTAAGGCTACTGGGCAGCATCTCCAGCCCTTCCACACACACATACTTAACAACACACAGGCCTTTGAACACACACTTTAAAACCAGAGGTGCATTGCACTACCTGGAGCCATCTATCAGCCACAGGAGACAGGTCGTGTCCCTGAGGGCCTGGGTTAGTGCAGGGGGGACATCTGGATGGAAACCATCTGGTGAAGGGGGGGTCTGCTCAGCTACTACTGGAGCATGCAGGCAGGTCTGCTGGCCGCACCATCAGAACAAAAGCAGACTGTAATCTGGGCCCTGCGGCCTCAGAAAGCCCCTCTGTCTGCCCCCAGACAAGCACCACACAGCCGGGGTCACTCTCAAAGTCTCAGTCGGCCTTTAGGAGGATTTGAGGCGTGGATGTGTGATCATCATGTTAAGAGCCTGTTTCACCGAAAGTCCTATCAGAGACAAAGATGAGCGGTCTGGACTTTTCAAATGACAATGACGCACTTAACGTAACAGCATTTAGACCAAAGCTGAGTAAATTACAGCCGCAGCAGCAGTGTGATCCATGACTCTGCTCCAAAAACCAAACAGCACAGTGCTGCTTTGTGCAGATTAGACCTGCTTATGACTCTGTAGCCATTTGGTAAACAAACAGCAAATCAACGTCTTACAGACATTCAACATCACACTGATAAGTTCATTTACAACCTACAATCCATTCTAATTGGGTGCAAATTATGAAAACATTCTTGAACTAGACACATTAACTGATCCTGTATGTTAGCCTGCAGTCACTTCCCAGACGATCCACCTTTTATAACCACAACTGATAAAAGCTGCACACACAACATCGGCTGTTCTGAGAGTTTGGCTAAATTGACATGTGACATGAGGGGTGACATGAGCTGCCGTGTGGACTGAATGTTCTGCTCCACCTCACTCAACACAGTGGGTGCAGTAGAGGTGGCACTTGATGGATGTGTCACTGTTGTTTTTGAACGACTGGAGGTGTCGTGAGAGCTTCTACAGTAATTCTCTGTCGGGGGTTCCACTTGGGAGCGGCTAGTTTTTGTGTAGTCCTATTGACAGAAAGGCAGGCGGCCAAAAAATGATTGCAAACTAAGCTTCCATGGTTGATCAGGTATGGTAAGATCCTTTTGAGTTCAAAAAATGTGAATTCCCCTGCAGAACAGGTTCCCAGAAAACCTTTTTCAGTCTGTGTTGAAGTCTGTCCAGCTTGCATGGCAGACAAGGATGAGCCTGTCTTTCCTCCCTGACGTGTCTTCCTTTGATGATTTAGAAGTCTGGCTGTATATTGGCGATGATCCACACAATCTTTATTTTTACGAGCACAAACAGCCGGATAATGGCTGAGCTGTTTGAGGCTGTTAAGGGATGCTGGATGAACTTCAGAGACGGATGAAGTTCACATCAGAACATGCTATTCTGTTCTATGCTATCATGTTATCTATAAAAATCTAAAATCACTTGTTAAGAGATAAATGACACAAACCCGTAGCCTCATCTGATCCCAATACATGAAGCATAACATGACAACAGAGATGTTATCAGCTAACACCCATAGAAACCAGGGCTGACCGGGCCTTGTTTAACTACCTCCCTCATCATGTGCAAACATTCCATATTACAGGTAATATACCTTTCTCGATGTGCGTTTGTCCACCACAAAATTAGCAGATATGAGAATGAGAAGTAAAACCAGGCTGTGGGAGACTTCAGTTCAAGAAAAAAATGCTGACTAAGTGTGATCCTGCTCATAATATTTTGTGAAATAAGAGTTAAATTACCTCTAGTGTGCATATTTAGCTGCAGTGTTGGGACAAAACAAGAACGTATCAGATCACCTGACTGCACAACAATGACCGCTCTTCCACAAATGGCCACTGAAACTTCCATTCAGGCAGCCAGCTGTCTTCCCGTCAACACTATCCCACTATACTGTCATATCTCCGCTGACGCCTGGATCTGAATGCAGCTCCAATTACACACGACTGTAGCGACCGCCAATCTGCGGTCATTATTAAAAGACTTTTGATTCCAGAAAGTGATAGGAGTGTATAGCAAACTGTTGACGATATCACCAGCGTGGTGATGCTTTCATGTGGCTGCACCACTTTATATCTGGGAAGCATCTGAAATACTAATCCCAGCAACATGTCAGTCATCAATCAAGACAAAAGATCTCTATGCACGCACAAGCGCCTTTTTTCTTCTTTTGGAAAAAGGAGTCACCGGCGCAACAAGGTCATTAAATAACTGACATTAATTAACACACAAACTGTTATTTTCCCCACAGCAACTCCATTAATTAGAAATAAACTGATCACTGGGTGTTATCCTTGTGGCTTAGCGGGATAAATATTATGCCCCTGCTCCATCTGTACTGACAGCTTCTAACAGAAATCTGTTAAATTAAACAAAAAATTAAATCATCATACTCAGCAGACACTGGTGGTAGATTATTTTCTCCCCTTACACTCACCAAAAGCTTATTTTTTGTTTCCCAAAAGCAGAATGGTGCTTCAACAGTTTAGAGTTTAAATTAAAGGACCATTAGAAAAATTAGGGGAAAATACCATAATTTATTTATTCCACTGTGCTATTTGGGATCATCTTATCATATTAAATTTAATCGACCACAAGCAGAAGCCAAGAGATTTGAAATATTTATGATGGATCGAATATTTCACTCACTTGCAGGATTCCCCTCCCTCCATTCAGGGAAACGTCAATAAGTTCCTTCAGTGAATCCAGGAGAATGACTTATTGGAGTTTATAGGTGCAGGGCGGCCAAACAGCGTCTGTGGTCAACGAGTTCACTCTGAGAAATGTTCTCCTTTTTTATAACAGACCTTTTTCACTGATGCTGGCTCGGTTTGTCCAAGTCTGGATGTCTGCTGCGTGTTGTTGAGCCCTTTATCAAACACAAATACGGTCGCAGTTTGCTTTGAGCTCATTCATGTCACTGTTTCTACAATTTATGGGCTGCCTCAGTCTTTTTTTTAATCCAAGATCACACATTATCCTGAGCCTGGTTCGGCTGTAAAGTGGTCACTAAATAATGAATGTGTTTCCACCAGGAGCGCCTCTGTGTGTGTCAGGATCAGCCAAATCATATCTTATTATAATAATAAGTTCAGAGGAATAGATTAAAATCAAAGTAACCAATGAAGATAGACATCTGTATTAATTTTACAGACATTAAAGGGTACAATGAGAAGATAGAAGAGGGATGACAGGCTGTTGATCAAATCAACAGCCAAGATTTTCCTGACAAATTCAAACACCGCCGCATCATCAGACAGGCCAAGACAAACGGTCTGCGTTTGCCGTTAAATCTTGTGGAAACCAAAGAACTCAGCTGCAACCTTGCGCGTTAGCCGACAGTAAACTCTTAACCCCAGAAGACGGCAGCTCACAGAAACATGTCGACGCCTGGAGCATTTCCAGCGGTGCGCATCTCTGAATGCAGCTATTATTCACAGGACGCAAACAGTGCGTTCATGTGGACGTCAGCTGTTGTGAAGGTACATCAAAAAAGGAGGCTGGTTAATGTTAGAGCACTTGGATGAGCTGCGCGTTCATACAGTGTGTCGGAGGAGTGTTTACGTTTTTCCTCTGATTAAATTATCCCAATCGTAAAAAAAGCAGCCTTTTACATTGCAGAATAAATCAGCAGGAGTGTAGCTAGGTCACTAAAAATAAAATCCGTCTTGAATCAAGAGGAGAGTTATGAAGGAAGAGAGGAGGAACGAGAGCCAGGAATCAAAGGAAGAATTTTCCAGCCTGTGTCGTGTCCTTTGCTTCTCTTTCTCTGTACAATCTCAACTGTGCACCTGGTTTCTCGCACCTTGCTCAGACAGGTGATTGATGGGGAAGTGATTACATAGTTATGCTCTCAAACGCCAGCGAACAGTATTTACTTCCCCAGAGAGTAATGTTCCTCTATATATTATTATCCAAACAGGCCTTTCCAAGTGCTCACAGCACCGTCGCCTCGGGCGTCTGAGCTCTGCAGTCGCCAGTGTCAAATAAGCACCTGCAGAGAAATGCAACTGTACCCACGTGCAGAGAACCACAGCTATGTGGTGAAGCTACAAAGCCAAGATACCAGACATTTTCAATGACATGTCATACATCTAGCTTGTAATTGCACAGCATCTTCTAAGCACATACACTGTTTGTGTGTGTGGAATCCTAACATATAAAGTCTATAAACCTCTGTATCATTTAAAAGAGATTAAATTAATTTTCTGTGTAGCCTGATGCAAATGCAGAACATGTACATCCAATGGCCTTGATTCACTGTATGGACCTCCACATGGGATGCACATGGTGTCAACATGCACAGCTGCGTGTTGCCTTGACATCCCCATACGTCCTGACAGGAAGCTGTGCTGCACAACAACATGTCTGCCAGAGAACAACTAAGCGCCAGGAGGGACGGAGCTCACTGGGTCATATTCATCACGCCGAAGGCACCATGTGACAAATATAAGTTTAAGCAGTTTAAACGTAATGTCGTCCTTGACTAGACGTTCCAAAGACATGAAATTCCATAATCCATAATCCATTATTGATTTATAATCCAGGGTGGATTAGGCAACATTCCATTAGGTTTTTTTTTTTTTCCATCAATGCAGAGATTATTTGACCCAGTTTCAGGGTAAAGTCAAGCTAAATATAGGTTCCCCCTGCACGCCGAGGCATTCCAGTTCCTGGACATTTGAATGATCCTCTCGGTGCCTCATCTCATGAGCCGACATTCCACGGCAAAATAAATTAGCTGCTTACTGCTCTTCAGATTTCATCAGGCTTTTGTCACATCCTTTGTACAACGAGGGCATTGAATCATAACATTTATATGCTGCGCAGCTTGAATTGAGCTCAGAGCTATAGACAAGTCGTCCTGACATAATAGGAATTTCTCCCTTGGCTTAACTTTATCTAACAATGACATTCTGAATCAAGAAGTGAAGCAACACATTAAGTACCTCTTATTAGAGACTTGGATATGATTTGCTATTCATCTGAGCTTTCTCTCAGCCTTGATTTAAGCAACTAAACACAGGAACATTCCTCCCCACTTATTTGTGGCCAAACACTTAACAGCAAATAAACTGAGGCCCAGATTCCTGCAGATTAAATCCCAGGAAAATCAAGAGTTCCTAAGAAAGTTCATGATTTCTTTTTTTTTTTTTTTTGCAATGGAAATGGTATTAAAAACTCATCCAATCGTTCAGCACAGATAAAGAGCAACGCTGACAGTTTAACTATTACGATAATATATTTCACCCAGATTTATGATTCCTATCAGCATTACAGCTGCAACATTTACCAAAGATTTGGAGGCGAAGTCTATAAAGGCTAATTGTTTCTAGTAGTGCTAATCTAAATCGTAATCGGACCAAAATCAAATGCTCCTTTGTGTCACCTAATTTCTTATGTACAGGATTATGAGATGCATTGATGCAAACTGACAAACATGGATGGAAACATTCCCCATTACATTTGTTTCTTACCTCCAACACAGGCCCCGCCCCCAGGATGATCTGCTCCACTCCGCTGGCGAATCCTTTCTGGCTGAGGGCAGTCAGGTGATGAATCAGGAAGTTGGTGCTCTGGGTTTTCCCGGATCCGCTTTCACCGGAAATCACAATGCACTGGTTCCTCCGTCGCTGTAGCATGGCATGGTACGCCACATCTGCCACGGCATAGATATGTGGCTCCAGCTTCCCCAGTGCATGGTTGTCGTATAATTTGACATATTTAGGGTTGTAGATTGGCAGGAACTGGAAGGGGTTGATCACAATAAGAATACTCCCAATGTAAGTGTAGATTTTCTCTTGTCGGAAACGTGCACGGAGGCTTTCCAACAGGGCTCGCTCTGTTAGTTCTGGGAGAGCGCAGAGGTCCGCCGGAGGGTCACTCCCTGCAGGCTGAGGGAGGAAACCCCGTTCCACCATGTGCCGACGCTCCTCAGTGACCCGCAGCCACATTTGCAGGCTGCCGCCATAATGAATAGATCCATCCAAGTTCTTTTCCCGCAAAAGGAAGCGGTAGTCGTCTCCACTGCCCAGGCCGCTACGGTTCTCTAGTGCGCTTCGGGGCCACAGCATCATTCGCTGAACAGGGCAGTCGCAGGGGTTGAGAATCCATTCTTCCCCACCAAACTCCTTCACCTCGGCCAGCACGTAGCATTTGGTGCGCTCCAGGTGTAACCGTTCGATGAGGCACTCGATGGCTTCAGCAGCTGTGGTGTTCTTGCGGGCGGTTACGGGGCAGTAGATGGTGCCCTCGGCCAGGGTGCCCGGGTAGACGCGCAGGGTGAATTCCTGGTCCTCCAGACGCCGCCGCATGCTGCCGCTGGCGGTGGCCATGTTGGCGCTGCTGGCGTAGCTGCAGCCGCCATCTTGTAAGCTCATGGTGGCGCAGTCGGTCCCATCAGCACTCCGCTCTCTGGGCCCCGAGGACTGAATCAGGGCATCGCAGCTGGAATGTGGAGAGAAAGAGAAGAGATGGACGAGGTTAAAATGGCGGCAAATCAACGAAAAAGAAAAAAGAGTTGCCTTCAGACATCACAGCCGCCTCAGGCTTCTCCAGTACATTGAGTCACAACAGGGTCAGTAGAGTCACAGCGATTTCATCTGTCCCATGACAGAGAAGGCCGACTCAATAGGCTTTCTGTTTGGGACGGTTAAAGTGAACTACTATCACAAACACAACACAAAGAGGAGCAAGAGACGAGAACTGAGAGCTATTCAAAACAATGAGGAACAGTAGCTGCCTCATGAATTCAAAGGCTGCTGACCACAGCTTATCAGAGCCGTAAACCAGTGTGTGTGTGTGTGTGTGTGTGTGTGTGTGTGTGTGTGTGTGTGTGTGTGTGTGTGTGTGTGTGTGTGAACAAGTACTCATGTGACAATCCAACGGCTCCAGCCGTGTGCCAAGATTAACAGCTGCCACCTTCCACACAAAAGTGGCTGTAATGAGAGTACAATGGTGTAATTCATCACTTCCCTGTTGATAGTGGACCAGCTCTCTATTCTCTTTCTCCTTCTCATATACGCATTAGACCAGTTGCACAGATTAAGGAACTTCAAATGTGAGTGGATATGTTTGATGTTTTCAACTGCTGCTAGAATGGATGTTTATCTATAGGAGTAGGTCACAGAATTAAAAAAAACAGCCCGATTAATTTACCTCAATCAGATATAATCTCTTGACGAGATTAAAATGTTGAAACCCCAAACTTAATTAACCTTTGATGCATAACATGGGTCAAAAGTGATGCATGCAGACAGTCATGAAGCCGTCCAAATCGAGGGGGATGCATAGCTCAGAAGTTGGATTCAATGGCAACATGACCGCGTGAGCTATGTGCAGAAGAAAGAGGAAGGCTGCTGCCGATAAAGGACAACAGTGTGAAGAAGGAACAGAAGTGAACCAGTACTATAATCAAACAAAAGGAGCAGTGGACACCTCGGTTCACTAGGATCCCCTAAAGTTACCAATATAAAAATGTTTCAAAAAAAAATGCTGCTTTACAGAATCCATGAAAGTAGAAAAGCAGCAGCAGATGACGATCAACATCATATTTCTATCATCTAGAGAAATATAATTCAGCGTATCAAGAAAACAAGAACTGCATGAAGGATCATCTGATCCCTGCCTGGATCCGTCCCCCCCTCTGTTGCACTAATCTTCCGTGTTCTGTATCTGTTGCTTTCTCTCAAATGCACTCCGAATATTAACCTGCAATTTCCTTCTTTTTGCATGAAAACCCCGTCTCACTCGTTTGGGATTGAGTTATTGTTGGTAGCAGGAGCGATGCAAAGCTACAAATCAGACTGGACCGGGAACAGTATTTACTTCATGACTACGGTGCGAAAGTGTAGTCATGTTCACTTTTCCCATCAGAGTGAGTGGACTCAGATAGGCCTGCAGCTCATCATCTAAAGGAGAAACTCACATGAAACAGATACAGGAAATGACTCTCGACTGCTGCGTTTGGTTTCCACTTCCATGCTCTTTGCTGATGCTATCTGAAATAACTGGAAAATGGTAGATTTGACATTTATAATGTACTCCTCAAATAAAACCCCGAACGTTCAGTGGAATAAAATGTCAGGATAAAAAACAGAGCTCGGATCAACTGAATTGTGCAGATTAACTATGACGTTCTTTGAAATCAGAGATTAAATGTATCCTGTTAACTTGTGTGTTCAAATAAATGTCTATCTGATTCCTCCCTAACTGATTCATTCAGAACCAACAGTTTGACGTAGCTTCTCTCCTGGAAAAATCTGTCTTGCTCACAGAAAGTAATACGGTTACTCTCTATCTCTACGGAGGACCATTCACAGAGGTCACCGAAGTAAAGGGACATTGCAGATTACCAGTTTATAAGGACGGGAGGGGATCTAAATCACTACCTTTGGGAATTAACGGATAAGCAGCAAGTTTAAACCTTCTCTCCTCAAAGGTCGCCTGGAGAGACGAGTTAAACTGAGACGCTTCCCTGAACAAGGAATCTCCTGAGCAGAGAAGATGAAGACGATCCCCTAGGTGGTCAGGTCTGGTCACTGATGGATGGTCCGTCAGGGTGAAAGGTCAGCTCGAGGAGCCAAGGTTACATTCCAACTAACGGTCTGACAAATTGTTTGCTGTGGAGCTGCAAAAGTGGCCGTCAAATTATTGAAAGATTAATCTTAAGAAACATTTTTCTGTCATTATGTTGAACAGCTGCATTCGGTTAGGTCCTTTAATGAGGGACAGGACAGCTATCAGACACTGTGGATGGACTTGATTATATGGATTTGATGAAGTTATATGTGCGAGTATGGCGAGGAAGAGAGGTAACAGAAAGAGAACGTGAAAGAAAAAGAAGCAGTAAGGTGGAGGAGGCTGTCACGTCTTGTTTTGACACCGTTGACTCCGAAGTGATGACGTGTGCTGTGATAAGGCTGCCAGCTGATGTGTTAGAGGAATGATGTCTTTACAATGGAGAGAAATTGAAACAGTGCATGACTTATTAATCAGAGCGTGCCAGTCAACTCAGTGGTTCAGCCCCCGGTCACGACCATTCACAGCCGTCACTCAGCTAAAGCTAGAAAACAGAGGTTCTTGCACAGAAATGTTAATATTTCAAGAGAAAGAGAGCGACTGAGGGAAGAAGTCCAGAAAAGATGGGAGAAGGTAACTAGATGATGGAAGCAGAGAGGAGAGGAGGGGACAGATATTAAGCTGGTTTGGGCAGCTGCATAGTTTACACTAAGTACATGATTGAGGGTTATTGTACGTCACGTTACATAAAGGTCGAGACTATAAGGTGAATTCAATGAATCTCACACAGCTCCGACGTGATTTAACTCTCAATGCTCATCCAATGAGGCTTCCCAGGAACCTCTGTTGTCTCTCTCATGAAGCTTCCTTGCTGTATTAGTATCCTTTTTAAATCATTTACTTGATTTTGTGTCCAGATAAAAGGAAGAAATATGACCGACATTAGCTGACTGTTTCCATCTTTATTGATTTATGAAACTTTCAAATGTAATTGAGGCCTGCAGCCATTTATTCTGAAGATAACATCTACTCTAAGATGTCAGAGTCGAGCTCTGCCAGCTGTAGAATCAGTAGCTCAGCTGATAGACTTTGTATCTTAGACTTTATAAAATAAATGAGAGCAGCCAGAGTGACATCACCTACTGGCTGTCGTCATCTTGATGTCTGACCATGTTTGGGCGAGAAGGTGAAGCATTCTGATTTAGAGCGACTTGTCAGTGACAAAGTGTCACCATCAGTCCAAAACCCCAAAAGATGTTCGGTCTATAAATACATAAAAACAAATAAAAGCAAGAACACTGGGGGAGACGGAAGCGGATATTTTCTAAATCTTTGCAAAAACAAAACTTTAATATTAAAAATAGCTTCAAATTAGTTGTCCAGAAATGATCTTATTAAATAATTGACTAATCGTTGCCGTTCTACATATGATGTCTTTATTAAGTGTGGTCAGGCTGCGGCTCAGGATGTAGAGCGGGTCAGCCAGTAACCAGAAGAGTGCTGGTTCAATCCCTGGCTCCGACCAAAGACTGCCGTAGTGTCCTTGAGCAAGACACTGAACCCCTAACTGCTCCGTCGGCGTATGAATGTGTGAATGCTTTAGCAGTTATGGCAGCTTGCATAGCAGCTTCTGTCAACAGGTATGAATGTGCATGTAAGTGGGTGAACGTGGCAACAAGTACTGTGAAGGTAGATTTTATCTTCATAATAGCTGCGTGTACCAGCCTGAAATAGAACTGGTTCATCTCGGTTGGATTGATCATCAGGCCTAAATTATAATCAGCTCAACAACTGCGATACGAGTCTCTCACTCGCATACACAGCTTGTGACTCATGAACATCTGCTGTCCTCTGACGGTGTGAGGCCACATGAGCCTGTCTCGCTCCAGAGACTTTCTCTTATCGTCGAACCACATCTCCAGATCATTCCCTGGCACCGAATAAGAACAATGATTTCAGAGGAGCAGTGCAGCAAACATGCGGTAAATTACTCTGCCTCTATAACAAATGCATTAGAGCAGACAGAGAGTCTTTAACATCACATAAAAGCAAAGCAAGCTGCCAGGGACAGGCACGCATCCAAGATATGAAACGCAGTTAAGAAGCTAGACTCATCCTGCAGGTCTGGCTGATAGATGGTAACACCCCCTCCTCTCCCACCGTCGGTTCTCACCAGTATAGCAGCAATAAACAACAAACCTCAGCATTCCTCAACACTGCTCACACACATATAAACACACACACAAGTTCCCTTAATTCTTTCAACCCAGGAAGTGTGTTTTCTTCCCAACCCCAAATCTGAGGTTTGGAATTAATAACCTCAGAATGATTGCGTTATTAAAATGAAAGCAAACCTGCCAATATTTTGGTTGGAACTGTGACTAGTCTCCACACACACACCCTAAACATACCCTTGAAGTCCTCCTCACTACTGGCTGCTGGCGATCTACAGTAGTTTACTCTTCATACACCTCTACTCAGCTCTGGAAAAACATCACACCATGTGGACGGGTGTGACTCCCTGAATGTGAACTTTCCTAAACCACGACCGTCTCAGGGTTAACTCCCTTTACCTTAATATTGCTGATCAGGGAAAGCAAAGCACAGGAACGTGACTTGTGAGTCAGGCTGGTGCCGATAACTACAGCTTGAACTTTAGATTCACTACTAGGTTTATGGACTCTTACTGCTACAATCACCTGCTCTGGTGGTCACATGGTGGCAGCGTAGCAGACTATCTGTGCGTCACATTTCCATCCTCAGACAAAAAGACCCTGCAGCTAGTTTAACAGTATCCCTATTCAAAACAAAAAACGGCCACTTGATGTGCGATTAGCGATGTCTGCAGACGTGAGGAAGAAAGCAGAGTGGGAGCTTCCCTCGGATTGTCGTTATTCCGCTCTTCCCGATTACGGTCAGGTGCAACATCATGAATGCCTTTAAGGAGAGGCTGTTTGAAAGTGTGCACAGGTAGCCCCGATTGTAGCTCTGCATTAAAGTCATTCTATGACAGCTGGCTTTTTGTTGAAGCGCGGCCATTAACAGCAGAACAAGTGTAAACACTGTTGAAGCGTAAACTGTACCAGTAGTGTTACATTGAAGTGGTGCTGGAAAACAGAAAATGTGTTCAGGAAAATTTCCATCCGCGGTCGGAGGTTAATATGTGAAAAAATGCAAAGTAATAAATGCAGTGTGTGTTTGTGTGTGTGCGCGCGTGTGTGTTCCCTGAATTCCATCAGGCCAGCCGGGCTCACAGGAACTGAGCCCACACAGACACAAACACGCACACAGACAGAGTGCGGGAGTCATTCACGGCAGCCGTGTGTGTGCGTGTGTGTGTGTGCATGTGTGTGTGCGTGTGCGTGTGCGTGTGCATGTGTGTGTGTGTGTGTGTGTGTGTGTCCGTGTAGAAAGAAAAAAAATCCATGTGTTATTCCTGCACTGACACAAATGCTGAAAAAAAAAAAGAAAAAAGAAATTCAGGACGGTTTGATTTTTGAAAACGTTCCCATCATGCTCAGCGGTTTCAAACACTGCAAAACTCTCTTTCAGTAAAAAGAAACAGTTGAAGTCAGAGGCAAGAAGTGGAGGAGAGAGGACGAGAGAAGAGCTTAGCTACAATATACACTTTACATGATCATAATATCATTTGTGTGACACTGACAATATTTCCTTCTCCTTCACTTTTGTGGCAATGTTGCAATGATTTCCTCTTTTTTCCTCTTGTTTTGCATCTCTACCTTCTTTTAACCCATTTTGTGAATATGTGGAGTTTTACCACACTGATCTCCGCGTTTGTGTGTTACAGACATGGTGCAGAGCCACATCCTCATCCTCTATTACAATCCCCAATGGGGATGACATCACCACAGAGCAGCTGCCCCCCAACGCACACTCACACAAAAACACACATTAAAGCTGCTACAGCTATCTTAGTGAGGACATTCATTGATGTAACGCTCCCCCCTTTGCCACTTAACCTAAACTGAACCTGAACCCAATCTCAACCTTCGCCCTAAAACTGGTTAAAAACCCAAAGTGGTCTTGCAAAATACACAACCACACACACACAAATGTGGCATCGTGTCAGAAAAGCTGCACGGAGCTGCATTGATTTAAGACCCCCACTCGCTAAAATCAGCCATCAAACTGAGCATCTCTGTTGCCATGGTTTCAAACAATCTGAACCAATTGTATCACATAATCCTTTAAATGTTATATCATTAAATTACATGAGAATTTAACCATGGATTGAGATGGGAAAAAAGAAGTTCAGGGTTGAACGGACATTTTTTCTAGCTGGTTTTCTGTCCTGGTCAAAGAGACCACAGGCTGGTCGTTGTAAGCCAAATATCTTTGTGCGTTATTTGAATTTACCGAATCAAATGGAATTTACTTTTTACCATGTATTTATATTTCTGATGACATAAACTGAATGTTATTTTCAGCAGGCGAGTGTCTGCCAAAACATTTAAATTACATATAATCTCATCATCTCATATTCAGCTGAAGTACCACTGGTTCAAATTTTGTCACATCAGCTTATAAATGTCAGTAAACTGAACTGCATATAAACAAGAGTACATGTGATCTGCTTCTCCATCTCCCCCTTTTTCTTTCAAAGATGCTGTTGAGCAAATCCTCAGAGACGCAGACGAGTGACGAGCAGCGAGTCGTTATTGATCAGAGACGGAGAGCAGAGAGAAAATGTCCAACCGACTCCCAGAGGTTTCATCTGCACCTGACCAATAGGAGCTGATCCTGAGACGGCCAGACGGTCTGTTTACTGTGTTTGCCGCTGTGTGCATTATCATCGGAGACCCCTCAAACGCTGCCTCTACAAAACATTAATGGGTGACGCATGTTGTGTTCATTTACACAGCAACAGTCAGGAGGTTGGTTGAATGAGGAGTTTTGTGTATCATCAATAATGAAAATCTAAAAAGCAGAAATGCACTCAGAGAGTGAGAGCCAAGGCAAAAAGCCCACCCTTCTAATTCAACAATCCTGGATTATATCTGCAAAAGATTAGAAATAATCCAGAATTCTTTAATGAAGGTGCATTGAAAATTTCCTGAGACATGATCAGCGATCACTTCCTAGTTTCTGGCCTGATCTGCTCAAAATCTGATTATCCCAACACACATAACTGACAGACAATGGCTGGGATTTACATGTAAAGTTCGTAAAGATTATCTTTCTTTACATAGCTCAATGACTGTCAGAATCTGTCAGCTTCCACACAGACGGGATGTTCTGCTCTGCCTCACTCAACACAGCAGACGCAGTAGAGGTGAGATAGATTAAGCGGCGTTGTTTTGACGACTGAGACTGCATCAGGAGTTCCACTCAGGAGTGACTCGTTTTTGTGTAATCCTGTTGACAGGCACTCGGAGGGCAGAGAAGTTTTTTGGTTATGTTAAAACAATCTGCCCCACAATGTAATTCTTTCCTCCTTGTCACATGCTGCACTCCTCCCTGAAGTTTGATGAAAATCGGCCGGGCAGTTTTTACGTAATCCTGCTAACAGACCATCGCTGTCTGTTACGGAATTAAAGTGGATGTGAGGTTGAGCCAAGGAAAAGCTTGGCCACTGTTCTCTCCCACAACCTGAGCGACGCCAACAGAAACACCCCCGAGTGTGTTTGCATTAAAGCAGCTTTGCCCAGGACTCCTGCATCAGAACAGGCGATGATCTACCCACAGCTTTGGCTCCCAAAGTGCGGTAAGCTGAACCCGATCCAGAGGAGCTATTACCGAGGAACCACTGAACACCTCAGAACTATGGAAAATGAAAGAGTAGAACTTAATAATGTGGGCCGGAACAAAAGACACGCTTAGAGAAGTACAGCCACGCTCCAGAATGAGCGAGGAAACCTGTCTTTGACATGTCAACAAACCGACCACAGACGCACCACTGCAGTTACTCGACATCAACAGTCCTAATTTCCGACCATGCTATAAAAGCACTTTGTCAGGGTCAGAGTGTCACTAATGGCTCCATCATTCTCATCGACCCTCCAGTTTCCACCTCTTTTTCACATTGGAACTGCAGCTCTGTGCTGGGATTTGTTTCTGCGGGACAATAATCAATATCAGCCTCTCTGTTTGGTGCATTCCAAATATTTCTTTTTCAAATCGTCAATACTCTGATGTCCAGAACAGAGAGTATGTTTGGCTACATATCCTGATTGCGAGATATTCCCATGAAAGAGCAGACAGGCACACAGACAGCAAAGCTCATTTTTACACTGCAATAGTCCAGTGACCATAAAAAGTCTTTGATATAAAAGAGCCAATGCCAGAATAAATTTAATGGTCACAACACATGCGATCCGCTTTTAACCCTTAATTTAGAGCTGCTTTTATTCTCTTCCGCTACTTCTACCAATCATACAGAAGGGCTGAGTAATGCTTGCGGACCGACAGTTCTTCATGCATAATTTCTGCGCTGTAATGAATGGCAGGGCAGTGGTGTTTTTGGGAAGATCAAAGCGAGGCAAGTCTGGCCCTAATAATGGCTCTCATAGCGCTGGACCAGGAAGAACACAACATGTCGCCACTGGCAGGATGCTCGCATGCATTTGCATGGAGAGTAGCGGATTACGCTTTTAGATGCAGATGCAAAACCTGGCTCTGTGCAACAGGGTTTGGTGACGTGTGCTGAACAGTTGGTGAAATCAGACTAGTACAACGTACAGTCCGGGACGGAGAAAGTGTTTACTCGAAACACTTAACTACTTCCTCTCTGCAAAGCTGTCACTGCAGCTTTGAGTCAACCGTCCGCCACGCCTCGATTGTGTCCACACAAAAACAGGTCAGCAGTTAATGTGTGCACGTGTGCATGTTTCAGTGTGTGTGTCATTGCAGAGAGAGCCATGACATGAAGATGTCTTCAATAAAAGCGCCGTGAACCCGACACTGGCCTCTGCATAAGCAAGGGCAAATAGAACAAAGCAAGGGTGCCCCAAGAATGACCAGTGACATGTCGCTTAAACAAGAGATGTATTTGACAGTAAGCTTTACCACTGGCATGGCGTCTATAACGTTCATTAGGTCTGAAATCTAAAATGACAGGTCTCCTGCTGCAGCAGAAGCCCCTTTTTCCTCTCTGTCTTTAGTCCTCTTCATCAGGATCTTCATAGTATCTGACTGGCCTACCTCAAATATTTCTATCAGCAATAACCCCGAAGAAAAGAGACTAAACGGACGCAGAAATGATCCTGTTGACAAGTATTGCCCTCAACAGGGCGCCTCAAAGAGCGTATGCTTCACATTTGTGCAAACATTAATCTTTAAACTGATGTATTAGGAGCGCTGGAGGCGACAGAGGGAGTAAGCCAGGGTGCAACTGCAACAACATGATACCCTCAATGATCACACACCACAATCAAAACAACGTGTTTAAAACTGCTGACAGGACACTTCAATTCCATATTGGATGATTCTGCATTTCACAGTTTATATCCAGAGCTGTCAACTGGTTATTGGGGTGGATGGCTGGGTAGAACATCCAAATCGAGACCAGAGGTCTGGTGAGGTACGACTCCTAAATTCATAAAAGAAACCAACCTTTGTAACACGGGTGTCATTAAGTGGTTCATCTAACAGGAAGAAGACCTGGAGGAGGCGTGCTGGATGTCAACACACTTAGTGCACTGACTTCCAGGGAAACACACAGATTATCATTCGTGGTGGTTAATTAATTAAGAACTCTTCAAGAAATAAAGGTTGGCTATACAATATTTGACATTAAACATGGTGTCTCCAAACAACAGGGACTTTACGTGATTTTAGCAGGCAAAAGACCCATTTCCAAAACATTCACTGACAGACTGTAGGAAATTGTAATACGGGTGTAGTATTATTGTTGTCTGGGCTATAATCCATCCTGAGGCAGAGTTCATGTTTGCAAAAGGAAGGAGGCGGTGTTGTCAAAAAACTAGGATCAGTGGAGTAAAATAAGAAGAATGTAGACCCGACCAGATGTCTGAGCGCTGATGAGCTCTGTTTATATGCTCGTAAACACTTCACGTCACTCTGCGGTGGAAAAATATCTCATCCTTGACCTCTGACACTCGACAGCAGCTCCACACACAAGGTGAAAAGGCTTACAAACAGGTCCCGGGACCACTTTACAAATTAAGGCCATGATGTGTTTCATTCAAGGTAACTGTTCTTTTAACAGTTTCCATGAAGTGGCAATTGGACATTTTGATTAATGTTCATAGGAACAGGCTGTATTGTTCACTTCAACCCCGCCTATTGTATGTGGGACCTTGTACTTGAACAGATTTCAGCAGGCTGGACTAACAACAATGCCATGGCTTTACTACTCTGTATTCACTGGCACATCATCTTGCTCTCTGTTCATTCCCAACTCACTCTCCGTATTTATCTCGTCTTGATTTCATCCGACTGCACCAGCACACCTCCTGGCATCCAAAAGAAAATCTACTGAGGGAAAGAGGAAGAGGTTTTGAGGTCCCGTGACACGTGAAAAGTAACTCGGTTGAGCGGCGAGCAGGGAAAACACACAATAGCGGTCACTTTCACTTCCAGTTCTCAGGAACAGATCTCCTTGTGTTGCACTTGCCTCCTCCGCATGAGTCATTTCCTGCGGTGGCCAGTTGATACACTCAGACAGCAAAAGATTAGCTCCTGAAACTGCCTCTCCTTCTTGAGGAGACAACTTAAGAGATTTCAAACATTGAATCAAGACAAACCTGAAGGATGTGAACATACAGGTTGGCCTAAATGACCTGCAAGCCTCCCGGACAGGCAGCATTGCTGTCTGTCGCTGCAGCGCTCTGAGAGACACACAAGAAACAAATGTCAAGTGCAGATCGGAGGCAGTGGCGGTAATGCCGAGGCTCTGCAGGCTGCTGCAGTCCTTCATTGAAGGAAAGAGCCATCTTCAAAAGAATACTGCCTCTAGGCTTTATTTACAACGTTCAGTACATCGACTCAAGCTACTCTGTGGAGGTACTGTGGCTGAGGACATTTTCATACTTAGCAAATGATTTCAAAGCCAAACAAAAAACCCGACACAATAATGATCACACCCCGGGGACAACGTCTACATGTAGCCAACAGGGCTGCAGATAAATGTTTCAATTAATCAGCCAGCTGAGATGAACTGATGACTTAGCGGTTGGTTGTCCCTTTGCTTCAGCTGCTTGTTCAGACTAGAGCCGATGATTTGTCTTCCAAAATGTCCAGTCTTGGTGAATGTCTATTTCAAGTTGTAACAAAAATAGTGTCCCAACTCCAAGTTGATTCTGTTAACTCACTGCTGGGAACAGTTTCAGAGATAAAGAGGTGGATGGAGTTGCTGACTCTGGAGCTGCTACAAACTCCCATCTCTTCTTCGCAGCCAGGTTGTTAAGTTATTAAGTGAAGACCTCTGGCATTGACTGCTCCACTGCGTCCTATTATTGAAAAATGGTTGACACGCTAAAAGAGACGGTGTGATGTTCCGACCCTGGAGGCTAAGCGGAAACACAAAAGGCTTCTTGGCGAAGAAAAGTCCAAATAGGGTCATAAATCAGGAACTAACCTCAACAAGATCAGCAGCGCTGGTGACAGTTACTCACTCAAACCCCAAACAACTCCTGCACAGACATTAACTCTCACACTGGTATTATGTGGCATTTACAGCAGCACAACAATAATTTAGAAAACACATCAGATGATATGCATCTCACCGATCACCTCTCAGCATCACTCATCCATGTTGATTGAACTTAGTTGATTTGGGTTCCATCCAATCACAAACAACTGTTGTTCTTGTTGTTCTGTGCTTGTAGGCAGATTTTAAAAGCTTTGGCTGGATCAAAGCTGGTTGTCTTTATGCTAAAACGACTAGCTGGTTTCTGAAGCTTCAGTGATGTCAATCATCTATGTTTAGGAAATTATCATTTGTTAAATGAATAAAAGTTTAAAATATTTGCATCTTTCACAAACTGATTTTCAAAAGTGAAAAAGAAAACCTGCACTTGAACCCAAACATTTCAAATGATAACCAGACCAGCAGATCAGCTGTTTAAGCAGCTCAATAGAGGTGTAATTCCCATTTACTGAGCTGAAGAAACACTTAGAAACATTACACTACTGCACTATTTCATTCCTGAAACCAGGAATAATCACATAGTCATTATCCCCGGTCCTGAGGTTACCATAGCAACAGCCATGGCTAAAGCAGCCTTTCTCCCCTCCCAGTCAAATCCTGTACAGATTAGAAATGACCATCATACAGAGACACTGAATCCTTCAGGATTATATCAGAGGGACCGGAGACTGTGAGACAAACTCACAGCTCTCCAGACTGAAGCCGACCCTCCAAACAGCTGAGAGGATGTTTTTAAAACCCTCATGTTGCCTGCAGACACAATGTCTGCTCTCTGTCAACTTAAAAAAAAAAAGAAAAATTGGCGACTAAGAGAGGAAGGACAAAAAGGAGGACAGCGGTGTAAAATCCCATAGCTGTGCTTACTAAATCCCAGTGGATGATGTCAGAGACGATCAAATATGCTTTTAATGCATTAATGAGGCTTAATGGCCGACAGCTATTTCTGACCGGGATCTTAACATTTACGAACGTCACATTCATGATGACATTTTAAAGAAGGTTGCGTTGCAAAGACGACGGCGCGCTGGCCACCAGTCCGCTCCCTACACAGCTTGGCCCTGAGGGAAGACATGAGCTGTGTGCAAGTGTGTCTGTATGTCTGTGTGCGAGTGTGTGTGTGTATCAATGACATGGATTAGGTACACTCCATTTAGTCCTAAGAATGCATCCAGTAGGCCAAACGCATCTCCCGCAAGGATGAGCCTCAGGGCACGTTTCAAAAGACAGGGTGGGACCGAAGGTGCTCCATTAATACACACACACACACACACACACACACAATCATCATTGTTAAAAGCTGTGTTATGGATACCGCGTCACCTCAGTTACAAACATGGAATCATACAAAAAAAACAACTCTATACTTTAGATGTTCACACTCATGACAATGCAGACATGAATAATACAAATGTCATGCGTATGCATCCACCCTGAGAACAAAAAAAGCCAGTTATACGCTCATGAATAAATCACGTGAGGATGGGACGGGCTAATGGAGGGGACGTCTGCTCCACCACAAGGGCCCTGTTAGTCAACTGGCGAGCTCTGCTGGTATCAGATAACCAAATGAAAACATGGAGATGTCTACGGCCGAATACTTCACTGAAGAAGAAGAACACATAATCATCGATAAATATGAGGAATATGCATCTGTTACGCACAGACTCAAAGCAACAGTCTTCACCGCCAAATCCAGGAAGGAAAGCTGTGAAAAAGATTCCAACCGTGTGGATGAGCAGGTTGATGGACTCAATGCTCAACCGCTAAGGCAGAAGTATACTTGTGTATTCTTATAGTGTGCAAGTCAATATTAGCTTCATTCTTTCGGCAGGTGTTAAAAGGTCAGCAGGTCAATTTTCTATCAAAAATAGCTGCAACCAACGATGACACAATGAAAGCGCTGAAAGCGAATCTTAACAGTAAAGTTTCAGCCAGACACCATGAAAAATAAGTTGAAACTAACTTTAAATCTGTGAACGGCCGAAGGAAGCTGCAGTTGGGTTGTGATTCTTCTGTACATTCGTCTCTTCACGTGTCACGCCTGGAATTACACTTTGTCCTTTCATGCATTATTAAAAAATATATGAATTCATCCTTCTATGGTAACGATCTGGCAGAATAAAATATGATCTTCCACAGGCCTTTAACATACACATTTATTTCAATAATCCCCCTTTGTTATGATTTATTGAACAGCTTGTATTTCAAGTCATTTCTTGACGGCATCTTGTGAACTTGGAGGTGGAGCGACCCATTTCCCTCAGAAGGATTATTACAATTTACACAAACAAACACCGACATATGCTCAATAGGTTTGCTGGCAGGACCAAAATCACTGCGCAAAACATACAACACACACACACACATCTTGAAAACAAAAGGCACATCCAGTCACACACAGTCTACAAGGCGAGTGGTGCAGACGCTGTTGCCCCTCCCCCTCCCTCTTCCAGCCACCAAATCCACTTAGAGGCCAGTGTGTGACTCGTTGATTGTTTTCTCTCCGGCAGCAGCTGCTCTGCCTCCCTCCTCCGTCTCGAGCACCTAATCAACTGTCAGTCAGTCGGAGACTTTCAACTTCAATGATGAACACTGGGGTCTTATTCAATGTTCTATTCACAATAGGAATTAATTTAAAAAAACAACATGACGATTGGCATTATATTCTTATAGAAACAAGTGTTGCAAGAGTCAGTATTCTACATAAAGCAACTGTCAATAATAAAAGTGCTGAAATGACAAGGCCGGACTGAGAAAACCATTCAGGCCAGGAAATACCATGAAATGTGTCCCAACTGAGGTCACGTTTTTATACATCCTTAACTGCATCACATAGACGAGCAACTAGCATCATTGGAAACTGTGTGCTGCACCTGCAGTGATGAAAAGTTCAAGAGCAATTCAACTGAGGAGAAGGGAGGGGAAATGTGAAACAAACTGTGCCTGTGCAGCTCCAAGGGTGAACATCTGGGGATGGTGATGATGTATTGGTAGAGTAAGTTACACACATTAGTTCGCTAGTATGTTCTATTATTCTAAGCCATCCTGGTGGCCCTTTGCATAAATTTTTTGTGAACCTCCTGCAAGAGCCTTTCCCCTCTGCTCTCTCTCCCTCTCTCAACCCTTCCTCTCTTTTCCACCATCCATCTTTAAGTGCTGCCCGGTTATGCTTCAGTGATGTAATTACAACAGCCCTTCGTGCCCGGGTGGATGCCTCTTTTCTATTGGCCATGCGAGTTTTTCGTCACATCACGCAACGTTCACAACAAGTGGACAGAATGGTTCAAAGGAATACCTGAAATAACTAGAGATACTGCCTTATTAACGGTGACAGACAAAACGGGACTGAAATGTACATGTGATATTGAGACGCTGATGTTGGGCAGGTAACATTTACCATCTTAGTTTAGCCTTAGTTTAGTTTGCCATCATATTCATGAACAATGGAGTGTGCTGCAAACAATCAAGCAGTGTTCGGTTGCACAACTGACATGTGACATAACAGAAACATTGTGGAGAGAGAAAATGAGTACAGACGATGACAGTCTGACTAATAAAGTGGTTGCATTCTACCTTTTTTTCTCCTGATCTACTGAACACTATAAGCTTGCAAAATGTTGCACTTGCATGGATTTCTGTGGGTATTTTAAAACACTATTTCAAGTATGCAGCATCTTACTTGCACAGCAGGGAAACTAAATAATAAATAAACTAATAGTAAATAAACTAAAGTGTTTGTACAGTATATGTGTTAGAGTGAGCCATGACTGATCCTTCATTCACACTGGTATAGTTGCAGCGGGCCAAATTTCACACCTGCAAAATTAAACTCCACTGCGCTAACCTCGACATGATGGTTTTCAACACACACGAGCGGCCCCGACACAAGCTCAATGTCTCGCTGGTGAGACTTTTCAACACCCTGACAACAGCCAACCACATCGAGGTTGGTCGTAAACAAAGAGCTAATCACCCTCCTCCCTTCATTGTTATTGGCCAATGAGGGCACTGCATTTCAGGGTCTTGTTACATGAGCAGCTTCCATCGTTCAAGATGAGACTCTCCTGATGTTTCTACTGCCTCGGTGGAAGCAGAGCTTTTCATTAACGACGAAAGTATGACTGACAAACATGTTTCACATAAGCATCAAAACAGAGAATGACTACAATGGATTGTTGTCTACTTGAGCGAGTGAGTCTGGCCCCGAGCAACAGCTCTCCATCAGGTTGAAGATGCGTGAAGTGAGTAAAATCAGAATCAGAATCAGAATCAGAATACCTTTAATGTCTCACAACGGAGAAATTTACACATTACAGTAGCAAAAGGGGACAGTGCACACATCAAAGAGCATTTATCAAACAAAATAAGTAATAAGAAACAAGTGAAGTAATAAGTAAACAAATGAATAGGTTAGTACGTTATGGAATTGCACATAGATTATTGCACATCATTTTGTGTATGTAAGTTATTGCATACAGTTATTGTAGTTATTGCAGTTATTGCATACAGTTATTGCACATATGTTATGGTATGTGGTTTGCACATTGAATAATAAATAATAATAAATAATAAATAAATAAGAAGCTTGAATGAAAGAATGAATGAATGAATGAATGAATGAATGAATGAATGAATGAATGAATGAATGAATGAATGCAGTAGTTGAACGATGACAACCAATCTATACCACCTCCTGTGTTTTTGATTGGTAAAT
>CAAKHC010005231.1:0-13362 GCA_901007825.1 Macroramphosus scolopax | reverse complement strand
TGAGACTCTCCTGATGTTTCTGCTGCCTCGGTGGAAGCAGAGCTTTTCATTAACGACGAAAGTATGACTGACAAACATGTTTCACATAAGCATCAAAACAGAGAATGACTACAATGGATTGTTGTTGATTCGAGCGAGTGAGTCTGGCTCCGAGCAACAGCTCTCCGTCAGGTTGAAGATGCGTGAAGCGAGTAAAATAAGAAGCTTGAATGAAAGAAGGAATGAATGAATGAATGAATGAATGAATGCAGTAGTTGAACGATGACAACCAATCTATACCACCTCCTGTGTTTTTGATTGGTAAATGTCTTAAGAGGTGGCGATTCATTCTCTGATGATCAATCAGCTCATTGTTTCTTTCCATTAGCTAATGAGGATCCTAATGAAGAATAAACGTCACAAAGATGGATACTGTGAAAGGTTATTTAAATGTTTACATTTTTAAAACATTACAAAATTAACTAAAATGATTAATTGAATGTGAAGAAACAAAATGCTGAACTTGTGTTTCTTTCTAGACCGGTAAGTAAACAGATGTTAATGCTAATGTTAGCTTTGTAGCGATAGCTTATAACAAAAGGTATGTATGTAGCTAGTTAGTTTAGTAGTTTAGCTAATGGTTTGCTATGCGTTACGCTATGCTAATAGTTTAATTAGCATAACATAACATGTTTGGTAAATTAGGTACTTGTCGATAGGCGATTTAGACTAGTAGCAATAGCTAGATATGACCAGGTTAAACTGCTCGTCATCGAGCTAGCCACAAAACTTAGGTTACAACCACACATAGCACCGTTAGCTAAGTTAGCAGTGCTTATTTACATTTCAGACAAAGAAGCTTAGACAAAGAAGCTTAAACAAAGAAGGCAACTTTTTAAATCATCTTTACAGGACAAGAAACATTAATACAACACCGAAATCAAATCTGCAAAAAAAAAAAACTGCATTGTCACATCTACACAAGATGGGATTGTTAGTCATTGAACCACTGGCTCCTACCTGCTATATTCGTTTCGTGGCGTCCAATTTTAGAGTCGCCTACCAAAGTAGGACAGACTGCAGGACAGAGCAACTTTCAGACAACCTTGTCAGAATGACAAAGCTTTTCAGACAGAAGGACACAGAGCAAAAAGGAATCCGAGAAATGAACAGTAAGATACGAATAACTGAAGGTAAATTAAATTGTTTTAAAGTTTGTACCTGTATCTGTACCTATACTGGTACTATGACATTTTGTGAGAGCCAAGGAAGAATTTAATATTGTTTTGACGTTTCTCAGATGCTGTTAAATGAACCTTTATGAAATATTCAGGCCTATTTACAGTTATAATATCTATTAATGGTTTTAAGGTGGAACCTGATCCTGGATCTGCCCCCGGATGTCCTTCTCGTTTCATCATTACACAGATTAAATGACATCTGCTGAGAAAAGGTGCAGCAATCGACCGGAATGAGGAAAATCAACAGAACAAAACCTTACAAATCCTCCTTTCCTACTATACCGTTTTAACCAAGGTTTTTTGTTTTAAAATGTACGAGGGTGGACAGTGAAGAGATGTTGTAAAGCAGGGAGACAGAGTCAAACAGACTTCATCGGTGCCACACCCAAGTCGTCTGGTCGCAGACTGCTTTGTTCCAGCTCAGGCCACCACTATCTCTCTCTCTCCCTCTCTGTCATACACACTGCCAACAGCATTGCAACAAAGCAGCGGCAGACAGTAGGTCACACGCTTGTCTTATGGGTTGTGCGTGTATTCAAATTCCTCGTGTGTGCGTGCCGGCTGCCGGCGCTCTTTGTCGTCACTTGGCTTTGAGTCAGAACCCACAGCCAGTCCACGGTGACTGAAACCAGACGGTGCTCGCGAACTAACTGACAGCTCAAGCCGGTTCAACCTCATCCAGATGGAACAAGTATGTGACAAGCACGTATTAAAAGACCGTATTTCAGCTCTCTGGGACGTGACATGAGCACTGGATAACAGAGGCTCGTGAGTCTGCAGGCCCCCTGTCAAAACTGTTTAGGAACTGAACCACAGGGACAAGCGAGATGTGACATTATCGGCTGCCTCTAAAGCAGTAAATGACACGTTGCTAATTGCAGGAGGCGAGAGTTTTTCTTACTACCGATTTAACCGCAGAGGCATTTCCACAGGTAGAGTCTGCCAGGCTTTAGGGGAGAGTGGCTGTCTGCGCTAGATCTGTCAATCCGAGCAACAGTTTCCTCAATCTGCTGGCAACACAGTGAAACCAAGGACGCACACGTCAGCATCAGCAACAAGAGCTAAAACACCGACTGAGACCAACTACTGACCACCAAAAGTTCACTGAAGCGCTTCAAGGTGAAAGTTCAAGCAACAGAGGCAGAATCAACCTTCGCATACAGTTTTCATCCCTTCACCTTTTCGCTTAGAAAAATTAGAGTTGTTGTGCATCACTGACTCGCAGCCTGCTCACATTGTTTTCTATGAGTTCCCCAGAACTATATGTAGCTGCTCCTGTCAACGCCAGGCCTCTGGGTCTCTGCTGCTTGACTCATGTTCTCACCAGAATAATGAGCCTCTTCAGCTGTAAACAAAGTGAATAATTATATATTTCATTCATTCCCGAAGCGGGGAATTCCCTCGCTTGTCCCAGACCTCAGAGCAATGGGTCAGCTGTCGCACTCGACCCCGAGGCCTTCGGGATTCAAGAAGTGATCAAAGGAACGTCAGTACGGCGGATGACTGCTGGCTTCATGCTTGGACTGAGGGTCATGTGGATCATGTGCATGGGATCTATGAAGACTGCAGTGGACAAGAGGAGGAGAATAAAGTAAGAAGGCAAAGGGAAATTCCTCTGAAACATTTCATTGATCATAGATCTGCCATGTAGGCCACCGTTCCTAACAGTTAATAGACAGTTGTACTCCGCATGCTTACAACTGACATCTGGCAACGCAGCAGCACTGCTAACAAATGGCTGACGTGGCTGGAAATCAGAGGAAACAGGTTTTTAAGCAAACTGATTTGAGAATATGAAGTAAATATTATCCATTGTCAGGCATCACAGTCCAACTTCCTGGTTGTACATGAACCTGCTGTACTTGCTGTAGTTTTACGGGCACACCGTTTTCCTGTTCAATGTGCCTTATTCTCTGGTTCAAACTTCTTAGATGTGAGGATTTGACGTCTTTATTCAACATACACTAGGCGGCCACTTCATTAGGTACACTTTAACCGTCTAATGTGATCAAATACAACAGCCCTACAATGAATTCTGCCTTTATAAAGATAAGGCAGATCCCAAAATCCTAGAGAAACAGCCACGTTGTCATGATCCAGATCTTTCCCTCTACCTCACACAGCCGTTATATACACTCCATCTCCTAATTCCTCTCTGACTCTGCTCTGGCCTCTCGATCTGTCTCCAGCCAAGCAGGACAGAGGGGAGCACGGCGATGCTGCTGGCTGCTCTTTGCCCCCGGCAGTGCCAGAGGACTGATCCGTGCCCTCACAAGCTGCTGTCTGTTGCAAGAAGTACAATTCAAGCGTTGCAACACGCTGTGTTAAAGTACTTCACCAACAACTGAAGACATTTGCATATTAAAAAGCTGCTGTTGTGCCTAAAGCAGCAACAGCCATAGTGTGAGGTTAAACAGATAACACAAGATGTGAGAAGCGATAATGGATGCAGAAATTCACGGAGGGCCCAGCTTTGAACAGCTGAAAGAATAATAAACAACAGAGCTCCATGTTAAAAAACAAGCAATGTTGAGATCAAAAGACTTCTGCTATCATGCTAACAATCTGCACCAGTGACAAATATTGTACAATTCCCTTGAAAGAGGCCGTGGAAAAGGTGAATCTGATTTTAATATCATCAGACAGCTGTAAAAGAGACGTAGGATTTCTTGCAGGCTTTGGACATATTTCCTTTGAGTGTGATCCTCTAAAGAATATGTAAATCCAAAGAAGAGGTATGTGTTCGTCAATTAACCTTGAATGGAGACAGAAGCAGAGCGAGCGTGTCTGTGTGAGGTTAACCTCATAGAAGTCAGACCGGTCAATAAAATGGAAATCACTTAAACGCTTGAAAGACGGTCCATCAGAATATCAACATCGTGACAAATCTCTCTCAGTCTTCATGTCACATGAGTCTTCAGAAGGTCACCAGGCGAAACCAACTGGCAGCGGAACAGCAGAAGTGTGTCAGCGGTCACATTCCCGCTCGATGGTGAAGCTGACAATGTTGATATGCAAGAAGTTTGCAGGGTCTTTTTCAAATGGTAAAATTCCAGATTTTTCTCAGTGTGTGTGTGTGTGTTTGTCAGATTAAGGAAATACTGTTGCATTCTGGGTTAATTTTGTTGTTCAGTTTCTTTCTTCCAATTCATGGTGTAGCTACTATAGTAACAACACTACATTATTCTATCATTTTCTGAGTTTAAAACGAAAGCTACACCTGTTAGTAGGTGTAACGGAGTTCATGCTTGTTCTCAAAAAATAGCTAAAAGTTCCTTCAATCCAGCCTGAATATTTACAAAAATAATGTGCTACTGGTCATCAGAATCCATTGAAAAAAACTTAACTGGCAACTTTATTGATTAATGTGCAGATATCTTTGGCAAGCGTCAAAAGCAACAATGGAAACCCGACCACTCTACAGTAGTAGCCTCTAAAATCCTCTGGTCTGTGTCAGGACAATGACAGATGCTATTTAAGATGCCCCACACAACCACCCCCATTGTGAAAAGCTCTATAAATACACCTGGTTAGAGATCCATACATCAGCATTGACATGGTATGTGAGACATTGACCTCATCCTGGTATTGTCTTACATGAAGCCTTGAGCCTTGCGAAAGCAGGTTTGAGCACGATTTCACTGCTCGAGCAAAGACACCGGTATCCGATGGCGACCAGCTTCATCCTACAAAACCACTAGCAGTTCAAGTGGTCGACAAGATGAAGGTCGGTGTGTTTGTGGATTGAAGCGATTTTCATCAGTTTCATCGGCTCCTCGCTAAATCTGCTGATGAGCTTATCTCCATGATCTAACACAGACATTGTTATCAGAGCTTGTAGATTAGGATGAATCACCGACAAATGTGATTGGTTGTCAGATGGAAAAAGGTCAGTTGTGAAATCATACCGGCCAGTTGTTTTCTCCTAAGAGAAATAAAGAGCCGGTGGACAGCCACGTCGACCTTAATGATGAGAGGGGAAATAAGTAATCTTCGGGTATGAGTCAGTGTCACCATGGCCACACCTCGAACACGTCTCACTTCTAGGAATATACACCTCAACTAAAGGTGTTTTCATATCGCACGCCGGTCTAAAGAAACACACTTGCTAGGGTGCGAAAGATGTCAATCACACTTTGATGCAGACTTAACTAGTGTGATTTGAGCAGGGCAGACTAACCACAGGATTTGAAATTCCAAAGATGGACTGCTATCAAATTAACCTATGAAACTGTCAACTGACAAGGAAGCAATTTTATAAGTGACACATAAACTCATGAAAGATCCTTTGATCAGCACACTGAGTTTAAGGTGCCAGGTCTGGAAATTATACGTGATATATGCAAAATCCCACCTGTACTACATTAGCTGTGTAACAGGTGAACCTGTTACAGTGTTTCTTTTCACACTTAAAACTCTCAGAAACTAAAATGCATCATCAAACACCTTGTGAGATGTGGTCGGATGCGTTTCCCAAAACAAGTCTGCCAAGCGACCTTCTGATACGACCCTTGAGCACATTTCCACCTTATCAGTGACGGGAGATACGACAGATATGCAGGCTTCCAAAGTGGTTACAAATTACTGTTGAAAAAAATCCTGCTGCTGATGTGTCAACATTACTGGAACGGTCTGCTCAGGTCGAGTCGTTAAAACACTCAGACTGTACGTCATATCTGGACATTTCCACATCCTCACACTTTCAAAAAAAAGAAGAAGAGGAAATATGCCAGCTCAGGTGCTGCCACATTGCACTGAAATAAATAATAAGATGTGGACTTTGAGTTTGGCCAAAGTCCCATCTGATAATGCGGAGGGGCTAGGATTTACGACCCATACTGCAACCCGCCACCAGGGGGCGATCAACTCCTTTTGGCTTCACTTGTGGTGAGTTATAGAAGCGTCCATCTCTAAACACATCTGTGGTTCAAATATGCATTTTTGTGTAGGTGACAGCACGTTTTAGTGGACAACCGTTGTTTTTTTCAAAAACAAACATCTCATGGTTTGAAAAGGGAATTGAACAGCGTCAAAGTGCAGAGTTTTGACAAGGTCATATCTGCCCAAATATTGTTGCTAGTCCAGGTCTGAGCTTGAATCATTCTCAGACTACTTTTTCAGCTCCCTCATCTGCATTCCAGAATGCAGTGAGCACGCATGAGTAGGATAATGTTCAGATCTCATTGACATCGTGAACAAACCGCTCTAGAACTTGATTTTAAAGGGGTGTCTTTGATTTTAGCCTCCAACAGAGGACACCTTCAGACAAATCACGACAAGAGGGAAAGACTCTTATTCAACAGCACTCATGTATGGATCATTCAAGGTAAACCACACTGCAGGCTTTCAAACATGCAGTGTGGTCTACTTCTTCTGCCATGACGTCTTCATCAGCACACATTGGAACGAGTTATTTCGGAGGGGCTTTTAAGCTCCTCCGCTGCATTCACGAGTGCATTCGCTGGGCAGCTGGAGCTGTCAAAGCAATATCTTCAGTCCTGCTCTCACAGGCTTTGCCTCCTTACGTAATAACCTGAATGAAATGTTAATGTCAGCAAAGTTGACAGAGCAATAAGGGAATTCTCCCCCCGAAAAAGCATTAGGGCCTGTTGGTGGGTGACTAATCAGATCACCTCCAGGAGGTGAGAAACATTGGTCGGATCCTTTCTTGCATTTCTAAATAATCCACCTGAAATGACTTTATCCTGAGAGTGACATCACTGTGGTATTTCTTGGAAATTGCCACAGGCCGGCCGAGGCTGCTCACATGCAGCCGTGACTCCTGCAAACCGTTGCACAACACAGGCACTTAAAAGCTGGAGGAGGAGGGTGGGTCCTCCCCTGAAGACTTCTTCCATCTCGGCCACTGGACTGAGACCTGAGGGACACCGGTCTGTCTGGCCGAGGTCATGCAGGCCTGTTTTAACATGTCAGTTGCTTTGTAACAACCTCAATTCTGCTCCAAGGCTGCCGGAGGAACAAAGTTGGTTTGATGCAGCTTTGTGATTGCGCCAAATTTACATTTTCATCTTCAAAGAAAAGAATGTGAAGTTTTGGCTAAATCCACCTGAACCAGCCGGAACTGTTTAAATACTTTATATATAGTATTTTTAACCAATGATACCTGTTCCCTCTTATTTTCCACATTCACTGTCTTAAAACAGCTTTCAAATTTGTAAGGATAACAACAGTCAAGCAAATATTTCCCTTGAAATCAGCAAAGTCATCAATGGTTTCATTTCTGGAATAGAAGCAAGCAAATGCAACTAAACCGCTTTTAGTTATTTATTAGGATGAGAAGTCCATTTTTTATCGATACCAAAGCCATTATCAGTCATGCTTTACGGCCCAATTCTTTATCCCTTCCCTTATTGATTCATGATCAATGTTTGTATGTGGAGGCCTACACAGGGTCAAGAGAATGTTTCCACAATATTCATTTTCATTTCAGTTTTCCTAGTCAAATAAAACAAACCTGCTGAGCCTGCCTGCTTGGTGCTAATTAAATCATAACGTATTTTATATTTACTCCCTGCAAGTCAACCTGCTGCTCATTGGGAACGGACTGCTTGTTGCGTCCAGTGTCGGTTACATGGTTTGCCTGGAATCAATGTTACGTAGAAAGATGTTTTGGGATATTGCTGCTGTTTCGACCCTGAACATGAAACGATCATTTTACAGACATTATAAATGGAACCATTGTCAGGATGACTCTTTCATGTTTCCAGTAGCGTGTACGCAACAATCACTGAATCAGTATTATTTCCTCATTCACTATGGCCTACTCACTATGTAGAGGGCCATATGTAGAGTACTAAACTGTGAGCTCATTGGTCAGCGCAATGCATGATGGTATTTAGTGTTTGGGATCATCTGTTGTACACTTCTTCATGATGCATTGTGAGTTTGGGTGCACTTTGTTGTGCAGTTAATGCTTTAGTACCTTATCCACAAAGCACTTACAGGTGTGTAAATAACTGATAAACACATTAAACTAGAGAAACTTCAATCTGACATGGTTTTAATCGCCCACTTATTCATCTACAAACTGCATTTGATCTAAACCTTAAATGTCTTTTACCACTGTGATCAGCAGGACGTCACAGTAGCTTTTTCATATACATGGAAAATCATCCTCAGCATCCCTGCCAGTGGAGAACTGGTAGAAAGCAGCTGAACATCCTTGTGTCCAGCTGTAACAGGACTCAGCAGCATCAGGCAGCAGTGTGATGCAAGCAACCTGAATACATGAAGGACAATCCCACCACTCGCTGCTTCCATCGTAGAAGAGATGAAACCACACAAATAAACAACCCCAAAGAAAACAGTCTCATTTAAAGCTCCAGCTTCCTCTGCGACAATGGACCCATCACTGCTGTGGATGGATGCATGTACACCGCTGCTGCACCGTGACTGCACACACACTGTTCATACCTGAGCTGCAGGCCAGATGAGGCGCCCAGCAACATCTGCAAACGCACATTATGTAAGAAAACAGTGTGACATTTATCCGAGGCGGCGGCAGCGACGACAGAAGGGTGAGGAGAGGGGGAAGCCTGGGGCCCTGGGTGCATACAAGGCTGCTGGAGGATATTCTAACATTTTTTTCCTCATGATTATACTTTATAAATGCTCAGATGTTTGATCTGAATGAGAGACACCAGGCTGCAGCGGATGATACATTGACAGCAGGCAGCTCGCAGGACAGAGGTTTGACACTGACAGCCAGCAGTGTGTCGATTTGAAGGGGGAAAAAAAGGGGCTTACCTCCTCCACTGTGCCTCCAGTCCTTCTCCGCAATAACCCCTGTTTTCTGACGAGGAAGAGCAGGCAAGCCGTGTGTGCCTCCTGTCCAAAAACGGATTTTTACCGCAGGGAAACGCTGTCGTGCGTAACAGTCCGCACCGAACACCCCGCGGCTCAAACCTCCAAATCTTCTATTGATATTATCCAGTTTTTCCTTTCCATTCCCTCCGTCTTAGTCCTGAGAGCTTCTGCTTTCCGTCCTCCCGTCACGTCGCTCTTCTCCTCTCTGCGCCGCTGCTTTTTCTTCTCGTTTACAATCGCTGCAAGCCGGGCCGCGCGTCCACTGGTGCCGCGCGTCCACGCGGCCAGTAGGGTGGGAGCTCGGCTATATGTGTGAGGGGTGGGTGGGATCTGGGCAGACTTCCCTGGGAAGGAATTATCATCGCTGTCCAATGAAGATTCGACTGCTAGATTTTGATTTCTTTTCGATTTTTTAAGGGAAACGAACATGCGGGTTTAATAACAGGCAGCACATGACTGACACGGGCGAGGGGCGTGGCCAAACATGTGGTCACCACCCCCATTGCAAATACACACGCGCGCACACACACACACACACATTATTCCCTAATTGTAAATAGTGTATTGAATTCAACTTATCATATGTAAATACAAGAAACTATTTTTTTCCTTCCCCCAAAAAAAGTTGTTCATTTTTGTTCATTATTGTGTGTGTTAAAAAAAGTGATGGACATTATCCACCATTACTGGATTACTTAGTATTTGATGTGGAGTATTAACCTCATTTTATTTATAATGGAGGAACTATACTTTCTACTTCACTACAAGAATCCTTTACTGACGTCACCTTCACCCAGTTCTTTAAATAAAGTGACTGTGAAGTAAAAAGATGAGCAAAAAGTTCTATACTGAAATTATTTAGAACAAAATTAAGATAACCAGCAAACATACAGAAGACTCACAATGACATAATAAACAAAGATTTCATGTCTGAAGGAGTAGAAGCTATGAAATCTTACTCTTTTGTATTTCATTGATATGTTTATGTTAAATTAAATATTCCAGCTATACCCTGCAGTGTTCACCTAATCAATTATCTTTACATCAATTGGATTAAAGAGCGAATAAAACCAAACTAGAATATAACATTCTCATATACTGCAGAGTTACAACTTTCTCGTTGCCCTAATTGCGAAAGCAAATTGTATTTTTTGTACTATGAGTCAAGTAAATTCTCTAATGATACTTGTCAAAATGGATTTGTCAGTTGAAAGGTCCTTATTGTTTCATTTGCATTATCACGGGGGTTCTCAGTGAAACTGAACTCTTCAAGATGTTAAATAGAAAACACATACGTCTTCGTTCAATCGAATTAGAGAAGATTTTGCAGCAGATTTCAGGAAAACTGCTGCAGGGCTGCTTTCCTCTCAGCAGACCCATGACAGATAATACCTCTGCTGGCAGGGGACTGACACTCTTTACCTTCCAGTGTGTGTGAGAGATGAAATAGATCGCACAATCTCCTGTGGAGGGTTTGAAAACATCCCACCTGTTTTTCACGGGATCAGTTTCCAGCCCGGTGACATATTTACCAGCCAGACATTTTGAAAAGGAAATCCTCCCTTCGGCCCTGAAAGTTGGAATCCAACTCCACGTCGAGGGGCCCTCGGCGTGCACATCCAGGCCAGAGTCAGTGTTCAAAATGACAGAAGCTTCACATAAAATAACAGAGACAGTAGCTGAGGGCAGAGGGAGAGCTGGTGGAGACAAAAGACTGGAAAGTCTGAAATGGTGGTGAGCATAGCCAGGAGGCCAACGTACTCTTCTGTCAACCAGAAAACTGAGATGAAAAAAAGACAGAAAGCAAAGGGGCGTCTTGGTATTTAATAGTGTGACATTTCAACGTTTTTTTTTTTAAGTGCAGAAAAGAGATTCTGTGCAAAACTGGAAGCAAACACAATCCTCCCTGGCGTAGTTGATAACGCTGGATTTGTCTGTCTGTTTGTCCAATTTGGATAAAAGATATTTCTTGAAATTTGCTCTCTTGTAAAGGGTGAGATGAGATCGTTATTGCCTCCTATGTCTGTCCAATAAATGAGACTACTGCCAGCAGCTGGTTAGCTTAGCTTATTTTAGCATAAATACTGGAAACAGGTTAACATAGCCATAACTGTTTTTCACTGCTTTATGCTAAGCTAACTGGCTACTAGCAGGAACATCATAAGAACTGTGCTTATGATGCTGCATTGAAGGTCTGAGTGAAGGTGTCTCATATACTTCACCTGGGTGCATCGTTGTACCGCCCCAGCAGGTTTTATAGGAGCTGATATAATAAGAATCACTTTGGAGCTAAATGGTGATCACAACATACAGTAAGTCCCTTTAGTGATGCCAAAGAATTAGAGCCAGAGGAGGTTCAGGTCACATCCATCACTCAAATGTAAACCTGTGTCAAAACATTTGGGGCTTTAGCTCAAATGGGTTTTTCCTGAAGTCAAACAAATGAGCATGAACAAAATTGCAATGAGAACAATGTGAAACCTGTGTGAGAGGCCTTACATATAAATAAACTGAATGAACTCGTCCTTCAGGCAGATCCAGGAGGATTCGCGAGCCAGCTTCACAGTGGGCAAAAAATCAAACTGAAATCAGAAACGATGTCCACTGCATGTCTCTGCATAAACAGTGTGGTTTCCTGGGTTGTTTATTGAGGTGTTGCCACTGCAGCTCTCTGCTTCCCTGCGCCAATCCCCGGAGAACAATGTTAGGATGTGATTATTTTTGATAATCCCAAGGTAAACTCCTGTTCCTTGGCTCGTATTACTGGGAGGAAAATCGTGAGATCCGCTACTGTTTTACAGACACAATAATCACAACCTGAACATGTCATGTGATTTACCCATGAAAACCTTAGGGAAAACCTGACTTAGCTGACGACATAAATGAATTGAAATAGCACTTCTCTGTCTACTCTGTCATTCTGATCCTGTTAGATGTTGGTGTTGTCGTAACTACAATCCCTGCTAGTGTAACGGTAGCCAGCAGATACAGTGATGTGGAGTGAGTAATCCAAATGTTCCTGAAGGCGAAATGAAAGAACAATGCAAATCCCTGCTCGTCAAATAGTGAGGCTTTATCAAGGCAACCTTTCACTACAGTATGAGACACAGTGGGTCGTCCATTAACTCCAATGTAAAGCTATTAACGTCAGTATGAGACACTCATGAGAGCAACTGCTGCAGGCACCCTGTGAGTGTTGCATGCCCCTGACAAAAGTGTGTATTTTAACCCTGTTCTTTCCTTCAGGCCCTCCATTCTCTTTTTGTACCTAAAACTAGCCAGACCTCAAACACAGAGTTGATCCATTATGAAATATAACTAGTAAACATTGTTGTAAGGTGTTTACCACCCGACACTCCACCTCCACCCCAATCTGCATCATTATGCAGTATCTGGCTATATATTGATGTTAAAACATGAGTCTGTCTGATGTAGATGCAAACAGTAGAGTAGTTTGGAGGCTTGTCGTGTTTCACTTAATCTATGCTAATGTCACATTTGAGTGCTGAAAATGTTTAAGGTTGCGTGAACTTGAGCTATCTCATAGACAGTTGTGTAGTTAAAGCCACAGAAAGGGAACCATGCATCCCTGAGACTTTTTATGAGCTTAGACAAACAGCCTTTTTAAAGATGTGTGACTGTGCGTTCAAAGTAATCCAAGTTGGGCTTAAAAAGTTTATTTAGCTTAAGAGAGACTTTTCACATCCCATGAAGGAACACTAAACCCTTTGTTTTATTGTAAAAAATATTCAAATTAAAAACATTCGTAGATACAGATTTCAGGTCAGGAAGGGTATGAAAAATTCTAATCTGTAAAATAACAAACCTGCGAGACAAATGTAGAGAAATGCAAAGTACAATATTTAACTCTGAGATGTTTTAGAGTCGACATAAAAGTTACATACTGCAAGTGGTCAAGTAAAGCACAAGTAAAATATGTATTTAAGCGTAGTACTGGATCATAGAGGTCAAAGGTTACCTAAACTTGACTACAGTGCTGAGTCAGTTAAACATCCTTAGGTAGATACAAATATTTCCACAGTAGATGAAGCTTCCTCTCCACCATCGTCAAGACAAGGTGGCCCTCTGGTGGTCAAAATAATGAATTACACCACAGCCTGCTTAATTACATTAATTCAATTGACCCTAACTACATTTTTATTCCTTAATTTATAGTTAGAAAGTACGGAGTGGATACATATGATTATATAAAAAATAAACTCGAACTTCAGAACTTTACTGGTACAAGGAGGAGAAGGATTAATGGATCGAGTTTAATCTCTGTTTATACTCCGGAACAGAAGGCGGCGATTTC
>CAAKHC010005230.1:4376-30366 GCA_901007825.1 Macroramphosus scolopax | reverse complement strand
GACGGAGAGAGAGACAGACAGAGAGAGAGACAGACAGACAGACGGAGAGAGAGACAGACGGAGAGAGAGAGAGAGAGAGAGAGAGAGAGAGAGAGAGAGAGAGAGAGAGAGAGAGAGAGAGAGAGAGGGGATGGGGATGGAGAGAAGGAGCCAAAGAGAGAGGCATGTAGGTTGGAGGGAAGAAGTGGAAAGTGGGAGGGAAAGATAGACTATTTTAGAAATGGGAGGGAGAACATGGGGGTGAATATAAAGGGAGAGAGAGAGGGAGAGAGAGAGGGAGAGAGAGAGTTAGGGAGGAAGAAAATGGTGTAAAAAGAGGTAGTAAGGAAAGTGGAGGTCCAAAAAAGTAATCAAAGCAAAGGCTGACCTTTGTTCCCCGACTGGGGTTTTAAGTTTTTAAATGAGTGCCCAGACATCCGAGTATATAACTAAACAATAGTTTATTTATACTATGCTGTTAGGCGGGGCAATTCATTTTTAGTCTATTGGTAATTATTGATATTTATTAACGACCTGAACTTAGTAAAGTCTGGAGAAAAAAGGTTGAATTCGAGCAGTTAATTCATCGTGGCACAAAGGTAATAATTTAAATCTTAATTAAACAAAGGAAAGTAAACTGTGGGACTGCCGGCGGCTCGTTCCTGGAGATGTATCACACGCAGGTTGTAACTGATGACATCATTTTCCGATACTCCCCAACGGTTGGAAGTCTTGTTTGTCCTCTTGGCTTCCTGGATATCAGTCAGACATTAAAAAAACATTGAATCTGATCTGTTTTCTTTTTTAATGGGTGTATTTCCTCACCCTCACGTTCATTTCATCACGCCAGGCTGGTCCGTGTTCAACAACACACCTGTTGAATGACTGTCTGCGTCCCTGCTGCAGCATCAGGCCACATGATGTTGTTGTTTATGAGCCAGGGTTTGTTGGCTGATAGAAATGGTTTGATTTTACACATTTTTCTAACTTGGAGAAAGCTTACGACCTTTTTTTTGATGTTGTTGCTCGAGGTGAAGTTGCTGTCAGCTGAAAGGTTTCTACTCTGCGGCGTGTAAATATCTGAGTAATAACCCATCGGGTTTATAGCTTTGAACGTCGGAGCGGTCGACGCCACACTTTCAGCCATCTGTTTAATCGATGTCCTTGTCACAGTTTATGAACAAAACTATTTCAAGAAAGTTATAGAGATCACAGCTGAGGTAGAAAAACCGTTCTCTGGGATAAAAGGCAAACAAACGGCAGCCATTGTGCGAGGGCGAGGGAGGCAGATCAGATGGTTTATCTGAGGGTGAGGCCCTCGCCTATTAGGGTATTAGCCTGTGGCTGATGTATGGAGCCTTGTCAGGGATATGAGGTTTAGATAGGCCGCAGTCTGGGTTAGATAGAGTTTATGTAATGGAATCCAGCCCCACATCACTCGCTCCGGACCGGAGAGGGCGGGGCTAATTCGATTGCTCCCCTCCGCACCCTCCGACCGGTCTGGGGCTCCGGCGTAAAGGATGGACTGTTTTACAGGTGAGTGCAGCAGACAGATCTATCAGTCAATCCAAATCCTGTTTTCATTCTGATAATTTGTGGTCCATTACGGTGTGATTGCCATCTGGAAACACGCGGCAGTTGATTTCCCTTGTGTAAGATGATAAACACAATTCATATTCCAAAATAATCTTTGCTTTTCATAAAGAATTTGATCCGGTCTTACTCCAAGTACCTCCTATCGCCTGGAGACCCCGCATGTGCTTCTTGTCAACTAAAACACATCCAACCACAATTTTCTCATTAAATCAGATTGCTAAATTAGTCAAATATTAGTAATTTGTTTCCCTTTACCTCTGGTTTGTGTCTGTAATGTACAACTGAGGTTTTTAAAGCCGCCCTGCACGGTAGATTCTCCAACAGTCGTGAGAGACATTCACGCTGAGACTCTGTCAGATTGTGTGTCAGGATGTAGGAAAACATCTGCTCTCTAATTCATTTAAAATGAACCTCTCGATGTTTGTCTCGTTCTCGTGTTTCTTACATGCTCGTCATCCCAGCAGTTGTGTAGTATTTGCTCGCAGCACGCTGTGGGGCACGAGGGGAAGCAACAAGACAGCCAGACTCTGCTTGAGACTAGAAGAATACTGATTGGCAGAATGAGCTGAAATACCAGGTTTGCCACGTGCGAGTGCTTGACTGACTACGTGTGCGGGTATTGGAGAGTGTGTGGTTTCTTTAAGAAGTCCGGTCATCATTGCATCTTCTCTGTAATACGTCTTTCTCCTGTGTTTTCAAAGTCTATTGACTTCGGCCGACCCCGGCCGTCCTCGTCTTATTGTCATATTGATCAGTGCCACTGCTCTCCCTTTCCCTCCCTCTAGATATTCCCTGGATACACCCCTGTCCTGTCTTTGACCTCCATCCCCATATTCTCCATCTACTCCGCTGTTCTTCATCTTTCCCTCAGTGCTTAATAATTTCTTAAATTCTGTTTCCCCTCTCCATCTCCTCTCATCCAGCTCCCATCTATTCTCTGCTTCCTGCCCTCACCTGCTCAGCGGAGGGGAAACCTGTTTATGACGAGGGCTAGGGGACTATCCACTTCCACAATAACTAGACTTTATTGAAACCTCATAAAAACCCATGAAAATGGGCTGAGGGTGATATAAAGCGCTGTGTGTGTGTGTGTGTGTGCAGAGCAGCTTGGTCCTCTCCTTCCTTTGACTTGTATGTATGAACATGTGTCTGTCTTGCAGCATGTGAGGAAGGGCGGGGCAAAGAGGGATGGAGCGAGTTTAAGGGAGGAAGACAGCTGAGTAAGGAAGGAAAGGGGGCCATTAAATTCAAAACCTTACTGCCCATTGCCTTTACATCTACCTCCATCTTCACCGCCAATCAGTCTGGTTTCCCCTCTAATCAATGAAGCTGTGAGGGACCATTGAATCCTAAATGGAGCTTTGGATTCAGGCCTCATATAACCCCGATGGATCCTCCTGCTGGAACGACATGCACGCGCTCAGACGTACAAATCCAACTCCTTTAAATGCTGCTTGCCTTTGTAGTGGCGTACTGGCAGACGGCAGAGCTTCCCAGTACCATGAAAGGTATCTGCTTGAACACTTGAACCCCTTTGATGGTCAAATAGCACTGAAAAGTGATCCACTCACACTCAGAGAGCAAGTGTCTGGTGGGTTCTCTCGAGTGTATTGTGTAGTGATTCAAGGCGAAAGGGCAGCCAGACATCATAGACCTCCTCTTACAGTGGGTGGTGTGTGTGTGTGTTTGTGTGTGGGTGGGTGAAGAAAAAAAAAAAAGGGAGAGAGACAGATAGACGGAGAGAAGAACAACACACTTGAGAAAGTGAACGAGCAAGTGGGGCATTGCTTCCTTTCTGTTTTCCAAAACATAATCTGACAGCATGTCCACTTGAGCTACATTTCCTCAGCAGGGGGAAACCAAACGGACTCAAAGAGGTGTGCTGTTCGCAGACAGCCAGTCTCCCTGGATCAGATCCATCAGCTCTTTGACTTCAAAGAGGCCGGCTACCGTGTGCTCATCTACCACCAAACACCCCCCCCCACCGGAGAGGAACAGGTCAAAGCTGCTGATGTTACCACCGGGATCACAGACGCTAATCTGATTGGACGCGGAGTCGAGAGATGCTAATTCGATTAGACAGCAAGACACAGGGTTGCGTGAGAATATGGAGATTCACTGTAAGCTTTGAACGTATCGCAGACAACGGAACAGAATGAATTAAGCACATCATGAGTTTGCAAGTGTGTTTTTGCATTACGTGGGGATAGTGAAATAACAGCACAGCTGAGGTGACTCTGCAGAAACACACGGTTTGAGGGGTTTTATGTCAGCTGTACTGAAGAACTTCTAATTAGCAGGCTTTGAGGAGCTAAACAAAACTAAAAGTATTGCACGTCCCATTGAATTTCAAGGGTTGACTGACCAGAGGAGTGACTTGCACTGACTGTTGGTCACAGCTAAAGGGATGAAATTTAAAAGTTGCCAAGAGTACATAACTCATGGAAACATGTCGTTCAACCTGGAAGTCCCCATAATTCTTTCAAAGTGTTATCTCGGTCCTGGTAGTCAACTCTCTCAGCTTTTAGTCAAATCACTCAGCTGTCACCCAACATCTTCACCAACACCAACCACATCTGTGCATGAATACAGTCTACCTGCCTTGATGTTAAATCGCGCCCCTGCAGCCTGCCGCAGGAGTTCACCGGACCTTTGTGTCACGGGCAGAGGGGCAGACTGAGCAAAAATCCCGAGGATTGAAACAGTCACAGCGAGTGTGAGAGATGCTATCAGCGGCAGTCGGTCGTGGAAGGTTTGGTTTGTAGGTACTGAACGAGCTCCGCGGTGAACGCACAGCGAGAGCCGAGGGCAAAACATATCAGTTAGTCACCTCCTGTGGCGCCGCACTCTGATTGAAACTCAAGGTGTGTAATGTTTACATTCGTGTGGCTCACACTCACATGGCAAGCTGAACTCTGAAAAACAATCTGCACAAGAATTACTCGTCAATTCTTTCCGACCCTGTTCCCAAATATTTCCGGATGACTAGAAGAACGTGTTTAATGTCTTTTATTTTGCCAGTCTGGAGTGTGTGTCTGGAGTGAGTTGATTATGATTGAGCTGACGTGCCTCCAAGATAGTGACCTAGCAATTGCCTTATGGGCCATTTATACCCCGTTCCTGTCAGGAGCCATCGATGCGGGTGTCACACAATCAGCTAAGGGTGTGGGGGTGTCATATAAGTGTGTGCTGTCCCTCTGTGAGACGAGGCAGGCGGAGCTGTGGGTCACCGCACGTGTTACCGCCTGAAGGAGGCCCACGAAAATAAACTCATAAAGCGACGAACATCTGTCGTGTAAGACCGTGGGACAGGACAGGACACATGGACTGCAACCAAGTACCGTGTTTGTTAACGTGAAGCATTTTAGGATTTGAAATCTTCTCATCCGTCTGTAATATGTGATGAATTTTAAGTATCTTAACATCCTTTAAAGAGTTGTTTTGGCGATTTGACTAATGTTAGATTAGTATAAAAGGTTGAAATCCTGTGTAATAACCGCTGAAATCAGACATTGAGTACCTGTTAATCTACTGTTCATTTCACTATTAGCAAACGATGTAGAGGAGGGACAGGCTTTTAGAGAAGAAAGAGATAAACATACCCAGAGGTGACTCAGTGCAAACTGTAATTTGAGTCTAGTAATTGGAAGCCGTGCCGATAAGCTAAGTAGTCTGTTTATGTGCTCATGAATGGTTTCTGAGTCGGGCTAACTTGAAGTCGCTGCCCTTGATCCCTCCTACAAGTTACGCACAGACTATTCATATGTCGGTTTGTCTTGTTTGTTATCTGAAAACACTGCGGATCACTCGGTAATAGAAACCTTTTTATGTGCAGTGTGACACAATGCCGGGAGGATACTGGTACGATCATACAGTATGACGCCGGTGTCGACTATAAATATAGAAAGCCAGATGAATAAAGAGAAATAAAAGGTGGATGATCTCACGTAAGACCCCGAGCGACAAAAATACACGGATATTTGTATTATATAAAGATTGTATAGAAGCCACCGCAGCACAAAGCTTCTAATTTGTCCCACTCCTTCAGTCGTTTGGCTCCAGTTGTGCTGATTCTCTCCCTTTAAACCAAAAACCTGCAGACTTGTGTTTTGCAATGCCATTAAACATTACGTTTACTGCCCTTAAACCAAAGGTGGGCATGCAGAGGGAGCAAACACACTCTGCATCTGTGTTTAGCTTTAATGCGGCCTGGAGCCAAAATAACTGTGTTTGTCTTCTGCAATGGCTTCACAAGTCCGGAGGTTTCCTCGGTGATTACTACATCACTGTTTCACTTTTTCTGCAGTAAAAAAATACTCGCGGTTGTAATTCTTCAAACATTGAATGAGTTTTGTGAAGTTATTTAATGTAATGCTTTGATTTGATGGAAGGAACTGTACGCCTAAAGCGAGCTAACCTCAGCCAGCCTCGCTTCGGTTTGGCGGAGACACACCGGGAGCGAAACTCAGATGGATGGGCTCCAGACTGCTGCACGCACGCACACACACACACGCACGCACACACACACACACACACACACACACACACACACACACACACACACACACACACACACGCCGCGCGCTAATCTCCTCTCTCAGAGCCGTTCCGTATTGTTCAGAAGCACAAATGCTATCCATAAAGAGACCGTGTGTGGGAGGAGGCAAAGATTCTATTTCTTTGTTTTTCCCTTTGCAGGCGAATATGTCAATCCTGTATTCTAAAGAGAGAGTGCATATGTATTGTGTGCGAGTGTTAAAACAAGAGTGGGTGTTTAAATGTCAGGTCCCATAATTGCATCAGTTGCTAAGTGTCTCTCTGTGCCCCAAGTAAAGCTATCTGTTTCTACAGGGCCTACGCACGGTAAGTGAAAACATTCTCCTGCATCCACCGTGTGCACCGCAGCCGGCGTGACGTCGCCGCGACTACAATTCCCATGTTCGCTTTAGTTTCTCCGTTTGTGGAGGAGGAGAAAAGATATCCAAGATCCACGCTTCCCCTGCGACTCGGAGAGGCGCTCGGAGTTATCTTTTCATGTCAAGCCAGTGCGTTTCTTGGCAATAACAGAATAGATGTTCAGTCTGTTCGTTATCCGCGTGTTAATATCCAGGGAGATTCTTCCAGGAACATGAGGTTCACAGTTCTACTCCAATAGGTGCAACAGCGCTGATAAGGCCATCTGATCAATAGGAGTGTGAAGCAGATGCTTAAACATTCATTAATACTCTCACTTTAATATTGATTTTCTTCCCCGGAGCAGAAAATGCCCCCGTGGACGCAGACTTGTCGTCTCTGCACAGCACGTCAACCACGAAAAAGACGATTATCTAAGTATGAAATACGGCTGTTTGAGCATGGATGTATTACGTGTGGTCCTCCTCGAAGTGAAACAGGTGTCACGGTCTGATTTGTAAGATACCCTGCACAGTTGTGATAAGATTTATCGCAGGCATAAACTGCTGCAGATGATTACAGCGGAGGATAAGATTTATTCCTCCTTCATTGAGGCAATCAGCATAATTTCCCCTTTGGTGTGTCACACAAACACAGACGAATAATCAGACGCACACATGCACACGCAGCAGTTGTTATAATGGCGTCGCACTGTGAGAGCTCCTCCAGACTGAGATCATCCGTCTCCCAGCATCATCACGCTCCCTCCTGTTAGGATCTCTTTAAATATGTACGTACCACCTGAGGCTCCGACAGGTAAACACCAAACAGAGCGTTGACACGTATCTGCACACCCAAGTCTTCGCTGTTACTCCCGTTTTTGGAGTATTTGAAACTATTTTAAGGGAACTGGAGAAAAATATTTGTGCTTCTGGTTTAATGATAATAAAAAAAATCCCTGTAATGTTTTATGTAATCTAGAAGGATTAACTGCAATTGCAGACTCACATCCTTTGATGTGTAATGAATCAGGCTGCCATGTTGGAGCATTGCTGCATAACGCAATTAAAGTGAGAAATGAATCCCAATCCAGCAGATACCCGTGACCACAGGTGTGCTGGTGAACCACCTGAAGGCACTTGTTACAGCGACAGTATAGAAAGGGGGGAGACAGGAAGACACTGACTTGACGAATGTGGAATATGCGGCGAACCCTGAAGGAACTGCAGAGTTGGAGGTTAACAGCCACGGGATTAAAAGAGCCAACATGGGAGTTTCAAGTCAGGGGAAAGATCTTGACTGGACATTTTCTTCCCAGTCCAGTAGATTGGAGCAGGAGTACCTCAGAGGTCAGCCAGCCTCTTGGTCAAACGTCTGCTTTGGTACGGGGGAACACACATTTCCGACTCCAGATCTGGGAGTGGAGGTGTGGCCGCTGCCGGTAAGCACACTAAAGGGGGGTAAGTGGTTGTGAGCATATTCTGCCCATCACGGGTTTTGTCTCGAGCTGGATGGATTCCATGAGACGTGAGAAGGAGACATGGGGGATGTTCTTTCAGCGACACGGAATAAAAGCCTTTAATGAAGAGGAATCACCTGGCTTGCCACGAGTTGAAGGTCACAGATGGATTAGGAGAGCGGCACGCGATTTATGAATTTATAAAAATTGCTCCGTGCTTGGCAAAAGCATGACTCATAGACAGTCACTTGAAAATGAACTTCACTTCGTCAAGCAAGGTTTGGGACATGGGTAGGCAGTGCAGGGGTGATGAACATGAACAAAGAGGAACTGGCATGCAGGCACACAGACTCGGTAATAAAGGTGAATGAGCCACAGGTGAATCATATTTGGGGGAAGGGGGAGGCGATCACAGGAGAGGAGAGGTGAGTGTTAGGAAGTAAAACCAGAATAAAGACGGAAAATGTGCAAACACAAAAAAAAATCAGATTTTGAGCTCCTATCTCATCTGTTATTAAGGTTATCGTCACCAGCTTGATTGAACGTAGAGAAAACACATCGAAGTAACACACTTGTGTTTCGTCAGCTGGGTTGTTTGGATTCATTCTCGTGGCCTTCAGACTTGGTGGAAGGAAATCTTTCCAGCTAAGTGCTTCGGCCAGCATTAACTGGAATGAAGACGGTCTCCTCTCTCAGTCTTTTGACTGATGCTCTTAATGAGATACTCTGTTTTGGCTAAATGGTCAAAGCTTTTATTTCCCTGGTGTGCTGTAGAGGTTGTTTGTACATGACTGCACTATTTCATGATTTTATGTGGGTAAAATTACACTGCTATTTCACTGGTACCCTCCGACCTCCCCCTATCAATCATCCCATCATCCCGGTACAGTTGTACAGTTTTCATGCCATGCACACAAACACACGGACGCACACATATATACACACACCATAAGTCATCTCAACATGTTTATGGAAGCACTTGGATCAATAGGCAGCCAGCCTCTGGCCATCAGGAATCAATACCGCAACACATAGTGAGGACACAAGGCAAGAACAAAGCTGCACGATGGATACAGACTCGTACGCACAAACACTGCATGCAGAGCACGATGCACACACAAACACACACACACACACTGCTGCCATGACCAGTGAATGATTGCTGTAATGCTGCGGACTCTGTGATAAGGGATTCATTTGGAGCCAACCTAAGTCCTGGCCTCCAGTGATCCAGAGGGCAGACACATTTGAAAACAAGAGTGATCCGTAATGCTGAACTGCATCAATGCCATATATCATTTACACAGTAAACAGATACAGAAATACACTAGTGTTTGCATCATGAAAAGAAAATGCATCCACCAGCAACCGGTGCCTGTTGTTAGAGAATGAAACGAGCTCTTCCAGCTCCAGTGGATGTAACAATCTAATATGCAGAATCTTTGCCAACACTGAACATATCGGGTGTCATTATAGAATCCAGTGAAAGTTTTTATGATGCTACTTCACACAATTATTTCTATGCAAGCACGCTAAAATAAAATGTGGAGTAAAGTAGGAATTGTAATTGCTAATTGCTCAATTCAGGGGCTGCATCCTTCAAAGGCTGTGGTGTGTGAAGGCTGGGTAGACTGCACCCTTCCCAAACCATGAAGGCCGAACCGAGCATTGATGTAATATGATGGTCTAGCCCAGGGGTCTTCAACCTTTTTAGCCCAGGGACCCCTTGGATGAGAGAAAAACAGAGCAGGGACCCCCACTTGAAATTCCCCCCACACTTTTTTTTTTTTAAAATATAAGCCTGACTTATAATAACTTTTAAATGTATTTTATTCAGCTTATTTCACTGTATTAACCAATTTCTGACTGGGTAGACTAAATAGATTTCGTCAAAAGTATATTATTTTTGCATGTTAATGACATGTTCTTAATCATCTCAATCAAATAATAATAATTAAAAAAAATTAAACTCACATATTATTTTGGTTAAAATTGCTTTTATTTTAATTTTAAGTTGGCGGACCCCCAGCAGTACCTCCGCGGACCCCCTAGGGGTCGCGGACCCCCGGTTGAAGACCACTGGTCTAGCCTATGAAGAATTTCCGATTTGTTTCATTGGACATTCCTGCCTTTACTCTTGCTACTGTTGCCTAGCAACCTCGACAGCTGGCTACAGTTGAAAATCGGGACACAGCGAGTAGAAATTAAGTCAGATATTTTAATCTTATTATTCAAACTTCAATTTATATTCAGAAAAACTAATGGGGCAGCTTCAATTGTTAGATTCCATCTGTGAGACCAACTTGCTTCTTCAAAAAAGCAGCTGGTATCCGGTTGGCATAGTCGGTTCTTTATGGGCGGGGAGGACGGATCAAACTCTGCCGCTCCAGTTCAGACACTTCGGATCTGAAGTACAGATCTAAAAAAAGAAAATTAAGCATTTCTAAAGATTCTGAAGTTTAAACGACAAAAAGAAGAGGACAAACTTACACACATAACTGAAGAGATCAGCACAGTGCTCTCGCTGACAGAGAGAGATAGGTCTGGGATAGGTTGGACTAACAGGGATCCACTCAGCAACAGAGGGCCACATTTCTAGAACACATTTGAACATGTGCCTTTGAAACGAGACAGCCTTGAACCGCCGGCTGTGACACATTGACATGCAGTCTTCGGAGGATGCAGCCACTCAATTTATGTTAGCATGCTCAGCAGTTAGCTCGTAGCACCTCTCTGCCGACAGACTCCTACGCTCTCATTTTGCACTGCTTTCAAAATAATAACATCCAAACGATGTTGTTTTCTGTATATTGGAAAGTTTGGTGCATTTATATGTATCTTTAATTAACCCCCTAGTCTGTAATGTTGGCAACCCCCCATCCTCCAACAAAACACAATACGAAAATTTAAAGAGGCAATTTTGTCATCTGGAAACCGAGCCTGCTGTTCTACAGACAGGCGGAGGGGTCATGGTGAGAGGGAGGCGGAGCACGGAGAAAATAAAGCAATTAGACGTTAAAGAGGCAAAAGAAACAAATTCTATTTTGGACTGTTTCAAACAAGCTTGTCAAGACGGGGCCAGAGGACTCGAGTTGTCTGTCTCTCCACGTTTTGAGATACGTGAAGACACACACACACACACACACACACACACACACACATACGCGCGCGCACACACACGTCAGTCTGTGTGAGCTCCTGTGACAGTAGGATCACTCTGCACCCCACAGGCGGTAACCCCTCGAAAACCTTCTCAAAACGCTTTAATTAAAACGTCTCCTGCAATTACAGCACATCCCGATGCTTTGACCTTCACACCTCCCATGAATACTGTGTCATATAGTGTCTATCTTTCTCACCCTCTCTCTTTTCTCACTCCTGCTCTTTCTCTCTCGCTCACTCATGCACATAGACACACAGTGTTACTGTCAAGTCCATAACTCTGACGCGGGGGTTCTGTGTGTATAAAGTGACAGGTTGTCTTGATAATTAGTTTAGGTAATTTTAAATTGCCTTCAGTAGAACAAAACGTCCATGAAACGCTTATGTTTTAAAGTTTGTCCTGTTCAGTCCTATATGGCCTTGAATTATTAATTCTTAATATAGATGCAGGGGCAGTGACGTATTGTTCAATGCAAGCTTAGAGGATAAATCCAGGTTATCTTAGTTTTCACAATATATTCATAGATTGGGCAATATTTCTATTGGACAAAGATCATATCACCAACTTAAAAATTGTGGTGTGGGGATGCAGTAACATTGTTATAATGAGGAGCATAAACTGAAAGATGGACAGAGCACATTAGGAAAGTTAAGCCAAGATCTGCATTCTTTCTATTGGCCAGCAGGGGGCGACTGATTGTATAGAGAAAATGACTCTTCTTTTACTTGTGTTACCTAAAGAAACATTTTTCTAAGGACTTTGTGCTTTCAATCGTTAGTTTCAAGGCTTCTCCAAAGAGGCAAGAGGCTCATTTTGTAAATGGTGGTAAAGCAGGGTCTGTTTTAGGAGCTGGTTGATGAGAATCACCTTCACAGTCAGCCAACCTCAACCCAACTGGAGACCTCAACACCTCCAGGGATGTCGGACCGACGTGATAAAAATCGCTCTCCACCACCGTCGTCGACTGACCAATTAAGGGAATATCTTTTGGAAGAATGATATTCATCCCTCCAGTAGAGTTCCAGAGACGTGTAGAATCCACTCTGAGGTGCATTGAAGCTGTTCTGGCATCTCGTTGAGGCCTGAAACCTTACCACAACAGTTCATGTTGGTTTTTAAACAAAACACATGCCCTTAGTTTTGTAAAATGATTGAAAAGATAAGTGGCCCTGTATGTGTTGCAGTGAAAATATCTACGACCTTTTGATGGAATCTCTTCCCCTGAACATCTTTTAAGACTCGACAGTGTATTCGTTGTTTGGATGGATCGTCCTCCTTTCAGCGTGTGCATCAAAGATCCGTGTCTCTCGCCCCTGGGTACTGGACGTATATTGAGGTGTCATTATCCGACATAATGCAAATTTAAGTTGAACAATCTGCTGCTATGTTTTGCCCGTTCAGCGATTTTTTTGTGTAGCAATAACAGAGCAATATAGATGCTCTGACACACCGGCATCCTCACATATCCAAGATAGATGCAGCGGTATCGCTATACAGCCATAAGCACAAGAACGAACACACACACATGAAAATATACACCCATATGATCAAAGGGCAGCTTTCTGAGGGGTAAAAGATGGACATGATGTGCTGGGGCTTATCTGAAATGGGGAATGATGATGCCGGCCGAGGCACATGATTGGTTATCCCATTTCGACCAGAGCCTGTGATTGGTTGTCTTATTGGACTGGCTCCCATGATGCATCACTTAGATTCATCCTTCCTCCAGGTCTGCTGAATTAGGACCAATCCATCTCTGGTCCCAGCCCGCCTTCCCCTGTCCCTCTCCGTCTTTCCCGTCATCTCACTGCCCTTACTGTATCACCCATCCCTCCATTGCTTTATGTATTCATCCCGCCATCCTGTCAGCTGCTCTCATCCCTCGCTTCTATGACTTCCCTAAACCTCTTTTCTGATCATTTCTCACCCTTTCCCTTCATTAACGTGAACGCTGCCATGCACTCACATTATTGTTTACTCTCCTCTTCTTTCACGCTGCCTTTGTCCTGCACTTATTTTTCCTCTGCATGCTGATAAAGCAAAGGGATGAATATGTGGGGTCATTCATCAGGGATGTGTTTTACCAGCAGCGGAGACCACAGCGGGGATAAAGGGGGCTGGAAATACGTTGGAGATAGCGATAGGAAAACAAAGGTGGAGAAATATGGATGTGATAAAGCTGCAAGAATAGTTAAGTTTAGTTACTTCATTTTCTTCTCTCCTCTCCTCTCCTCTCCTCTCCTCTTCCATTGTAGTACAGTGCTATCGTTACCTCTTGAGGAGCTCGCAGCAGGAGACTCAGCGGGGAGTCAGCTTTGTGTTTGCGTCTGTGTCTGTTGCCTCAGTCTCTGACGAGGTGTTAGTTCTTCCTGGCTGGCTCTCGTGGTGTTTGCCCATCACTCTTCGAGTCAACCCAGTATCTGGGGCCTATTCATCTCTTCTTCCCTCCCTCTCTCTCTCTCTCTCTCGTCATCCTATCTGTTGCTCTCCACATCCTTTCCTCCATCTTGTTGCTTCCCCTGTATCTCTCGTCCCGCTCCGCTCTGCAGATCCATCTCTCGTTCTGCTATCTCACAGAGGCAGAGGCACCCCGACTTTCCAACCCATATTTTCATCCTTCCCTCTCCTTTTATTTCTCTCTCGTTCCTTGTATCCTTCCTTCTCCATCCCTTCTCTCTTGGGAGCGTTTGTTAAAAGCGACACCTCACCAGCCGAAAATAATAAGCAGCCTCTTTTGAAGTCGCGATGGCTGTTTGACGTCTGTGCTGTTTTATGCAGATATTGCCTCCATTTGTGACGGGGATAAACAAAAGATTAAACTTATTTTAAGGTCAGCGTGTGTGTTTGTGTCTGTGTGTTTGTGTTTGTGTCAACCCCCTCAGGGTCCACATTGGCCTCCTGTCACCTTGCCAATCATATCAGTTAGGTGTATTCTGATAACCTTATCTCTGCCTGAGCTCTGCATAGCCATAGGGCCATCCCCCAAACACACACATATACACACACACACACACGCACACTTTTACACATATTAAATGAAAGAGGCAAGAGAGCAGATAGGGATCAATGCCGTTAAATCAAGGACATGCACTGTGCTGCTTCTCTCTGTCTCTCTGTGGCTCTTATCTATAATGGAAAAGCCATACGTTTACAGCTCCCTGCCTGCCTTATGGTCATGCTCAATCACAGCGTAAAATACTGCTGCGAAGTGTCGCTGCCAGAAAACACGCAAGAGAAATAAAGGTTTAAACCAACAAAGTATTGTCAGAGTTCACAATAGATAGACTGAGACTTTACCTCTTCTTCGTGGCACTTCCTGCAACTGAGAATACTGACGTATATGGCGGCACATTTCCTCCTGCGGGGCCCTGCTGACATCAAAACACAGAAACACTTCAGTCACCACAATCCCTGCATGGGATCGTCTCCCCTTGGTTAAACTGCAACACTTGAGCTTGTACAGAATGTCGGGGATTATTTCTTAATCTATTAATCTGTTAATTTGTTATTTCTCTATCGTGTATTTGAATGTTGCTCTAGTGTTGTTTTGTGGATGAACCTCATCGGGGAACGCTCGTCTTTCAAGAGCAGCTGCCAAAGTGCTTTGTGAGTTTCAGATTTCTGGCGAACACTCGCGTCTCCGGCTCGTCTCCTTTAGGGGTTCACGAGCGCGTCAGTGGAAGCGCTGCTCCCTGGCCGGTTGTGTCAGTTAGTAACATGGAGTGTTACTGACACACACCTTTCTTTACAACACCTCTCTATTAGCCTCACAGGAATATTTTATGATTCACGACTGTCCCAGGCCTTCACCTTCACTCCGCTCCGCTGCAGTGGCTGGTACATTGTTCTCTCTGGTCCAAGGTTCGGAGGTTCATGTTACTACAGACCAATTCAAATAAAAGAAAAAGATGCCAATGAAGATAACGGAAAACTGTTTCATGTGGAAGTTATATTTGAAAAGACAGTAAAAAAAGCACAAAGGACTGCAGTCTAGTACAAATAGCAACAGGTAGCAGGTACAACAGGTACGACAGGTAGCTCACCGCTGGCTCACCAGCTGAGTGCAACACATTTATGTCAGCCCAAAGTGCACTGAGCCCCGGATATAGAGCTGCACATGCAGATCAAACTGTGCATTGAACATTAGTCTTGCTTTACATGGTGAAATCAGCATGCAACATCCGTTACATTATTCAAGTCTCCTGCTTTATTTAATAGTTCAGGTCACTAAGATTACCGAGCTGGATTTCTCATTTTTATATTTCATGAGATTCTTCGTGTGAAGGGAATGTTGAGAATGATAATTATCTTCTGTGAAATCCTATGAAAGGACTCATTAACGTACAGAATAAACAAACATTTCGATATGTTGCAGGACGGATGATGTCCGGTGGATCTTTCTCTCTGCTTTAACCTTTGTCCGTCCTCGGGGATTACAGTCGGTGCTGGGCTGCTGTTGAGCTACTGTTTCTGACTCCTCTTCTGCTTCAACATGATCAGGTTTGTGGCGTAATGCTCTCACTGTCAGTGGAGAAATTTCAGATGCGGATATCTGAAGCCCAACAAAAGTATTAGGTGGGCAAATATCGGTGAACTGACCTTTCAAATTCCTGAAAGTAGATATATCTGACATCCAGGAAGTGATGCAGAATTTAGGTACAATAAAAAATCTATAAAAGAAAAAAAACAAGTAACTTTTTGTTCATTGGTATTTCTATCTCCCCTAGGATGTTGAACTTTATGTTCCCTCTCCAAGGTCTCTTTTTTTGTGAGCCGTATTCTAATAACCCCCCAAATCTTTAGACGTACATTCTTATTTCCCACCTCTCAATGTTTATCAATGAAGAGAAAGAACCGTAAATACCACCCGCACATTCATCCTGCGCTCGACTGTACATCACACAATAATCACAGTCATGTCCTTGGCTGTGTGTTTGTCTTTGGATTTATTTCATTTTCTCATTGTGGGAAATTTACGCTTTACTTTGGATGACGTTTATATTTGGAGGATATTTATGTATCGTACTCTTAGATGATGCTGGGTTCATACGCAGGGATGCTTGGTTTGTTTTTAATTAATGAGTGTCAGGGATGGGGCATGTAAAATGACCAGCAATAAGATATACACTCATTCATTTATTCATTTCTTCACAGTCCTCCTTGCAAAAGACCAACTGCAATTGGAAAAAAAAAAATATGGTAATGTGAAATGATATAAGTTTTCTATCAAAACACGGAGCTCAGTAATGAATCGTGCACCACAGGGGACACCCCATCCTTGAGAGAGACAAATGTAGAAATCAATTGCTTTTTCTTTTTCCAAGTAACCAATTACGAATCTATCTCAGAAATGGAAATGGGGCAGCTGTGGTCTAAAGGTTAGAGAGGTGGGCCGCGAACCCGCAGCGATGATGTGGGCGGGAAGAGAGAACAAACTGTGGAACATTCACAGCTCAAGTTCCTTTGAGCAGCTGCTCCAATGTCTGCGTTCGGTGTGTGTTTGTATGTTCATTAACAATTGAAAATTAATATGAATTAAGAAATGCAATGGAAAATTGTAATTTATAAAACTGAAATATGATACATACAATACAATACAATACAATACAATACAATACAATACAATGCAAGCAGATGGAAAATTGAAGGTTAAAGTAAAGGAGTGAGGCTGAGATATGACAAACATCTGTCAGTCAGGATTTACATAATCACATAATACATTGGTACGGAATCCTATTCTGGCCTTTGGATTGATCTTGTTTTGTTTCCCCATCTGTCATCCGGAGGAAACCACGTCCTGTAATGAACCCGACATTAACCCAAATGTCACTTATTATGCTCCCGATGCCGGCGTGTCTGAGGTGCTTGGTAATGTCTGTAGGAAGGGAAAGAGGGATCAAACAGAGGAGGAGTGTGTCTGTAGGATGAGCAGAGGTTAATGTGCACGAAGCAACTCAAAGCTTTCTTGGCTCGACTCATAAGATGGCTGAGATCAGACAGAATGGTAGATTGCAGGATTTAGCCTCTGCTATTAGAATTGCCCTGGTCTCACTTATTTCTCTGCCGTCACTGCCTCTCTTTAGTCTTGTCTTTTTTTTTCTCTTTCTCCCACACGAACAAGGTTTCACAGACTTTTTTGAATGCTCTCACTAACACCCGGTCTAGGTCTCTCCATCTTTCTGTTTTTTTCCGGCTCCCTCCCTCTTGCCCATTACTTCAGCCGGTGAAAAGCCTGTGCTTCAGCAGTCCTCTCCCGCTGCTGCAGACTGTCTTTATATGGCCACATCATATTTGATGAGACAGGTAGGGGGTGGAGGGATGCAGCTAATATCCCATCCTAGGTCTCTCTCATGGCTCATCTTTCTATCCTATTTATCGTGTGTTTGTGTGTGTGTGTACGAGTGTGAATTCATGTGTATGTGGACCCGAGGCCCACGACGATCCATCATCGCAGTTTTCTGCAATCTGATTGCCTCTAAACTCGGGGAAACATGTTTTAGATATTCCGTCTTGCAGGTGTGCCGCTCCTTGCTATTTCCCGTTGGATTCGAGCGGAGGAAAAGCAGCTGCAGGGAGGAGGTGGAACCTTACCAGCTTGCTGACACAAACACGTATGTACACTGTTCACAAACATGCTGGTTAACAAAACTCAGGAACTGATAGGAATTCACTGCATCTCAAGAACCCCAAATATTATATAGACTAAATAATTGTGTTTTAATTTTGGTTTTAAAATATGATAAAATTGGAGCACACCTTATATGATAGGATGTTCCAGTCACTTAAAGTCAGCTCCACCAGTATCAGAGACCTGAGGAATGACCACATGGCCTGTTCAATGATAATCCCCCATCTAGCTTGTTGGTAGTTCACAAGCATGCTGCAGATTTATTGGGCTGCCAGACCATGTAGGACCTTGAAAACAAACATTAAGATTTTAAAATCAATTCCAAAAAATTCCTGGATGCCTGTCTAATGACCTCAGTACGGACGTTTTTGGTCGTATTTCTTTTTTTTTTTTTCAAGCCATTAAACCCTGGAAGCTGCATTCTGGTGAAGCTGCATGTCGATCAATATGCTGTTTTAATATTCCTGCGAGCAGCTTGTGAAAGTAAGTTAGACAACTGGAAATAAAAACACGGATGAGTTCATGTGAGTGCATGAAGGAGTTTCATCTAATATGGAACGACACGTTAAAGCGTCTGACCGCACTAATATCTGCGTGTGGATGATGATGGCAAGGAATCGTTAACGGAGGCAGGACCACAAGCCACCGCTTAGAAACATATGGATCTGTTTTATGTTCTCCACCTGCTGCATAATTGGTTCATGCAGTATAATGAAGTTTCCATTGCATGTACAGTACACTTGATGTAAAAAGTCACACTGCGTTAGACAGTGACGGCTCGATGACAGTGACGGCTGGATATGAAAATAGGTGAATCTACTGATTCCCTCATTTTCCCCTTAATGAGTTTAGTCCTGAGACGGTCCAACTAATTAGCTGTCAGAAGATGACAAAGATGGAAGTACAATATATAGTAATTATACACACACACAAACTCAAAAGGCTATTTGTTGAAGGGGGCACTTGACAAGTCAATAAGCCAATGGCTTAGCTCCCATCATGCCTCCCTCCCCTGCTACACTCTTTATTGATTACTTCCATAATTATTCACTTTATCTAAAGCTGGAATCATCCACCATGGCTGTTAGCGATCCATAAGTCCTGATCCACTGCTCCTACATGCTCATACACAGCGAAACTCAGGTAGAGCAGATTTAAAAAACTATTCTTGGATGACAGTCGGGAAGATGAGAGGGAAATGAAACATGTTCTGAGCTACATTTAAACCCTGGATGTTGTGTTTGTGGGATATCTTCTGTTTTCACACAGACTTTGTAGACTGAAGCTGGATTTATATTCCCTTACGGGGTTACACTGTTCCACTGATGGCTAAGGATGAAGTATATAATAACTTTAAACGTGGCTTGGTAAAAACGTGATATAAGTAATGGAGGGGAATGTAATACAAACATGAGCCAAACATTTGCAGACATTGACATCAGTGCTGCACAACAAAAGGACTCCTGTTAATCCCTGGAATGAAGTCTGAATCTTGCATAACAAAAAACTTCCAACAAAGAAAATCATTACGGAGCACGTCACGCACAAAAGGATTAATGGGACCGCGGCCTATGTGCATGCATGTGTGTGTGTGCGTGTGTGTGTATGTCCACATATATAGCACTTTTAGCCTGTTGCACAATAGTGGATTTAAGACTTTCAAGATATTACTTAATCCCAAAAGCTTGAGAGCCTGTCGGATAGGTCGAGAGTCAAGTTGAACAACGAGCAAACAAGCTGACGACAGAAAGCTCAGCAAATACAAAACACATCCAATGCAATTTACACAAAACACTATAATAAACATCATACACGCTTACATCGCTACGAGCCACTAATCTGGGATGTAAATGTTTTCAGAAGGTCTCAGAAGAAATATATATATATACATATATAGATATAGATGCTTTTCAATTCACGATAAAGCAGTGATTCCAAGTCCTGATCCTGGTGACCCCCCGGCCCTGCATGTCGCCCTGCTCTAACATCCCTGACGTCATCACAGGCCTGATAAGGAGTATGTTGGAGCAGTGAGACATTTACAACATGCAAGGCAGTGAGCTGCACGGACCAGGGCTGGCTAACCCGGAGTTCTGCACTAATAACTATTTTTTTTGCATCTCGAAGCTGGTGCATCCTCGTTCACTTGTTTGGATGTTTGCAAACGTTGTTAAGTCCACCGTGCAGCGGACTGCTGGTAGCTGCTGGACTCCTGGACGGCCTGAGTTTGTGTGTTCTCTCCGTGCCTGCGTGAGCCAACAGAATATTATTTCCAACTCACCTCCAGCTCGTGCTGCAAAACGTATAAACCTGATTCTGTCTTTTGTTTTTCCCCAGAATCACCAGGCTTTGATCTTTGAGTGCCGGTCCTGCATCTTGCATGATTCATCTGGTGTGTTTGTGCTATTATGATTAAAATATAAAGAATCGGTTGAATATTTCATTATGTGTGTGATGTCCCTTGCTTCTAAAATCAATTTAGATTTAAAAGTGAGCACCCGGCTTTAACCGGAGACTCTAAGTTGCCTGTAGGTGTGAGTGTGTATAGCTGTCTGTTTCGTTATGTCAGCCATGTGACCTGACCAGGGTCTCATCCAACGGCAGTAGGATTGTCTCCAGCTCCCCGTGACCCTGGACAGGATAAGCGGAATAGATAATGAATTAATTAATGTTGACACTCAAGCAGATTTTAAAGAGCCGTGTCTGGAACACTTCTTTTGACCATCGACCTTCTTCACTTAGCCAGTTTTTCCATATTAACCTTCGGATTAAACCCTAAAATGTGTAATTTCAGAGTCATTTACTTAAAGTAGTTGTACACAGTTGCATGACTAATTGATACCCGTCTAATGTGGCAACTTGTTTGGAATAAATCAAAATGAAATTGCTCATCATTCTCCTTCCCACCACAGACTCAGGCCTCCCTTTAACAACTCCTCCTTGATGAGATTAGATGAAACAGTAAGTAGGTTGATGTGATGAGTGAAAGGATTGTTTGAGGACGGCCTGGTATCAACCTGACGTACCACACACGTCTGTCTGATTATACTGTGTGTGTGCTTGTCTGCACCCTGCACACCCCCACAGCAGAAGACTGACTGATCAGTCTGATCATTGATTCAAATAACCTCATCCATGAACTTACTATCATTCCCTTTCATTTTCCATATTTCTTGCAGCCCATTCGATTCATCCAAACCCTCCATTCCACATCAAGACACACGTATTCCTCTGTTGTTGCCTTTCACCACCCGGAAATCGTTTTAATGGTTATTTTATGGGATTTCCCCCATTTCTCCATATATCACATCAATCTTTGATGTGAATACACGGCTGACGTCTAAGATCCTACTGTGAAAACGGCTCAATGTGCTCGAGGTTGTGGACCTCCCCTTGTCTCAAACCTCACATTAATCATATCTATCTTTAACGGGCATTTCAGGGCTCTGACCGTGGCAAAGCGCTGCCCCCTTTCATCGTTAAAGTGAAGGAGGTATGGAGTTTAGGTAAGTAGGGGGCCACATAAAGCAGATGACCTGTGAGCCGCGGGTCTGACACGCTGCAGGAGGGGTTTGTTTTCAGGGCTCGCTGTTTGCAGAGGGGAAGTGTGACAATAATGCAGAGAGGGGATCACCAGCCGGGACACCGTGTGGTACCGAGAGTGTAAAATATATAAACGCACAAGCAAACACATACAGGTTGTCATCGTGGGAAATGGGTTCAGACTTCATGGGAAATACTGGGATGTCTATGAGGAGATTGATGGTTAGATACATGTGTGTGTATGGGTGAATGGGAAGATTAAAGGAGTAATGTGAGAGGTAAAAATCTGCCTTCATGATATGATGAAGAGGAAAGTATCGTGGGAGGACGAAGGGGTGAGAAAGAGTGGACAGGGAATAAGAGAGCTAACAGAAACAGAGCACGGGGGAAGGGAGGGCTGCAGAGTGGAAGTGGAAAGGTGGCATTTGGTGACCAGGGGCTATTTGTGGTGACATTTTCACACCTCTGCTCATCTCTAATGCCAGCACAATGTGCTCGGGCTCATTTGTCACTTGCCTTCCTAACAAGCTTGTTACCGCTTCTGCTGCGCCTGTTGTGTGTGTGTGTGTGTGTGTCTGTGTGTGCAGGTGTGTCTGTTTTGCATGCACCATCTGATTTGTTGCATTCAAAATGCTAAATCTTTTTCCTATGAGAGAAAATACCGATATGGCCTCTTTGCTCAACCTCAACATGTAATAGCACATTTTTCAAAAGCGCTGTAATATTAACAGAATAAAAAGATTTTGTCAATGTGAGAATAAAGAGCCTGAAACATGTCATATTACCTCAGGTGCGTCCCTCCCTTCTTCCTCCTCTTCATCAAAGCGGGAGAAAGCATACATGCATGCCAAGAACTACAAATTACCGGCATCAAATATTAAGCATGTGCTGCAAGGATGAGATGTTGAAGAGCAACGTCAATTAAAAACATTCTCTAAAACAGAATAATAAACCAACTGAATAAAAGTGAAGTCAGCGGAGCGGCGATAACGACATATAAATGAAATATAACTTGTCTTTTCAGTCTCCCGTGTACATGCATCTCCGTCACACAAAAGGGCCCCCAGTTTACCTCTGATTAGATACAGATGCACGTCTGCACTCCTGCAACAAATGTCAGAAACTCTCACGATCGTCTTTCCATCAGCTTTGGTTGCCAACAGGTCTCAGCCAGGTGCAACATGGAGGAGAGGCTGGATATATTATCAGTTGGGAGGAAAAACACAGCCAGGAGGATGGAGTCAAGTTTTTGGTAATGACCAAAGTTCACCTCAGGGATGCACAGAGGTTCCAAACAGCAAATTCAGAACACCTGAATTATTAATACACTGTACTTCCAGTTTGCTGACGGTGGTAAAGTGACAGCTGGAACGTTCTGTGTACTGCAGCTACTGTAAGACCTGATACGCAGAAAGTTATCCGAATGTGGAATATCTCCTTATTCATCAGTCGTATCTTTAAAACAAACAATCACAAACTGGAGATCGGCTGGTTAGATTATGAGTTGCACCAAATTATAACATATAAGTATGTGTAACGCAAAGCCAACTCTGTGCAAAAATAAGCAATGTGCAACCTGAACGTGTGTTTCTATCGGCCTTATGCACGCATGCATTGGGCTATAAATGCTGGTAAGTGTGTGTACATGAGTGTGTTTGCGCTTGAAGTCTGTGTGGGTACCTCACAACTTTGATCCGACTTGCTTGGTGACGATGATGGACTATGAAAGGCGGTGAAACGGTGGTGTAAAATGATAAAATCTCTCTTTGTAGTGTTTCATGTCAGGGCATGACACCAATTTGAATCGCTCCTGTCTGAGTTGGTCCAGCAGTTCGGGCGAAGAGAAAGAATAATAGGACCAGATCTTGTTGGAGAAGAAAAACAAACCTGAAAGTCACTTCTAACCTTTCATATTATATTAATGTTACATATGTGTAAATACGATGCTCGAAGCCGAATACGTAACATTACATTTTGATCAACAGGGAAATCCATTATCCCTCCACTCTGTTTCCTCTGCTCAGGCTGCACCAACCCAATTTGTTTTTTGCCTTTCTACTTCATAGGAAATCCAGTTGAAAGGAAACAAAAATGAGAATTTTTCCAGCAGTGAAATACTGCAAGATGCAGTGAGAGCCTAAGAATGTTTTTTTAATTTTGTGTATAAATGTGTAAAAAAGGTGGATCTACACGTCATCACATATTTGTAATAGATGATAAATATGAGGATAAAGTTCATTTCAGCAACGTAAATCGATCACCTGTTCTGTAGGGAATCATTGCTCATGAATTGCAACCTAACTGTAAATCTAAATCAGATAATTAATACCATGTTAAGAGTAAATATCAGCAATTTGTGATGAAAAATGAAGCCCCACCACTGGACCCCTGTGCATACTGCGGGTCACAGCATGCATTTCGATCCGGCTCAATCTCTGCAACAGCATCTGGCATGGTAATTCATCGGCCAATCTAATATGTGCAAGCACATAATCTCGTCCATTACTTGACATGAAAGTTGTAATCGCTTCGCTTACCTGCGTCTTGGTGGTAAGAAGAGAGCCGGGTTCCAACAACGGACACACTCACACACTGCAGAAACCCGACTAATGAATGTCGAGGGGATAGTATGTTTCCCTTGATGCCATATTAAAGTGGAATGTCCCATTAATGCAAGCACAGGTCCAGTATAACCACCGGCAATTATTCTCACCCAAAGCATTCGAGTGGGAGCTTTGCATTTTTCAATAGTGCACAACACCCTGTCATCTGGGCTCCGTCATGTTTCCATTTATTTGTCCATACTTCAGTCACAATACAGATTAAAGCTACTTTTATTTCTTCATCCCCTTCTGCTATCCCTCTCTTGTTTCTATCACATCCTGCTGCTAAATGTCTCAATATATATTTATATATATATGGTATATATCTGCATATAATACGATACTGAGCCCGGCTCTCTGGCTCGAGACAAGATTTATGACACAAGACAAGATTTAACATAATTCACGCCTGTTCTTCCTCGTGAACGGCCATTAATGTTGTGCTGCCTTCTGTTGTGCAAGAGTGGAGGATGTTTGGACATTAAGATTTATTCCTAAAGTCATATTTCATCGTCACCAGAGTCTTAGTTTGAATTAATAATTTCAGAATGCATGGAGGAAAAGTACCTTTGGGAGAATGTCTGGTCTGTACTGTGGAATATACATGAAGATAAGATTATTAATATCAATTACTGGTCTGGTATTGACTGCATGTGCATGTTGGATGTCAATGAGATGAATCAATCAGTTGATACACAAACCAAAAGAACAATATTCATGCTTTATTTGAAAAAAAATGTAGCTAAAATATCAATATTTAATGATATATTACTATTAATATCAGATTCTGTATGTAGACGTGTGGAGGGAACCGTGTTCTTACTCCATTCTCAGCACAGATCATCAAATAATGATGCTTTCTAATGGTCCTCTGCGTCACATTGGGCACCCATTTGGTTCTGTATGATAGTGGGCTGTCCAGTAGCTGCAATGTCCTTTAAATCATTATAGGACATTTAGAGCAACTGCTGTCTGGTGTTTCTTGGACTCATCCACCCCCCCATCCCTTGTCTCATTTGTATGTTGGCTTGGACAGAATGTGAACCAACCTACATATATAGAGATGTGGATCTCAATCATTCCTCTGGAAGTAGAGCCTGCAAGTTTTCGGTCCTCCTCTGAATTCAAAGAACTTGAATCCCTCTCAACTTGCGTGACTTTCATCTCATGTTAATTAATAAAGAGACTGATCACTCATAATGAATATCATTCTCTCCACTCAACCGTGATGATGATGTAGATAAATATCATCAATAAAAAATGAAGATGGCTGCACACACTCGTGTGAGGGGGGGTGTAGCTGTTGGCATAAATAATGGGTGGCAGCAGCAAAGGACTGTGATTAGAATATAATGCTGGTCGGGAGTAATTTCCATAGAGGAGCCATGTCTGAATGGTTATTCAGCATCTCATTTCCTCTTCTTTTATACGGCAGAGAAACGCCAGTGAATGATAATTAAAAAATGTTTTTGTTAATGACTTAAGTAGTGTGTATTAATCTCATTAGCAGGACTGTGGAAGCAGATACAAGCACTACTTTGAGAGCTTACTGTGTTACTAGGACAGAAGCTTTATATGAAATTGATAAGTATATGTACAGTAGCGTTATACATGAGTGGGTACGTTCAAAAGAATCCCTCATGCTGACCTGTAATCATGGTAAGTACTTTAAGTGACACTTGAAAAGAGCTGAGAGAGAACGCCGCGTCAGAGAAGAGCTGGAACACAATAGAGCGAGCGGCTGCTGAGGTGAGCGTTAAATTGATATTACTGTCCTCCGGGCAAAAATATCTATCACATGGCTGAGTCTCTGCCCCGTCTCTGTGTTCTCTCTCTCTCTCTCTCTCTTTTAGTCTCTCGGTTTGCTCTCAAACTTTCCACCTAGAACTGTCACTCTGGTAAATGTATTTAAAAAGTTGACCCGTGAAATGAGATATCAGGGTGAAGAGGAGGGAAGCAGCTTCTCCACGCTGCCCCACGCCTCAGGGCTGATGAAGATAACGGAACGTAAAAACACGGGGACAGGCTGTGTGTGTGTGTGTGTGTGTGTGTGTGTGTGTGTGTGTGTGTGTGTGTGTGTGTGTGTGTGTGTGTGTGTGTGTGTGTGTGTGTGTGTGTGTGTGTGT
>CAAKHC010005229.1:12693-25851 GCA_901007825.1 Macroramphosus scolopax | reverse complement strand
AGAATTCATCATCATTATCACTCACAAGTCACACATCAGTCTATTAAGCCGCCCCCATCCCTCTGAACAACCAATCACAAATTATTTCAGGTTTCGCTCTGATTGCAGGTGCGCGAGATAATTGCTCCGTCACACTGGGAAAAAAGACTCAAACAGAACCGAACTGCTCAAAAAAACTTATTCCACACTAATACGAGTGAAAGAGCGACAGAGGCCTCCTACAAAATCACATGAGGCCCTTCGGATCGCCGTTTGCAGCGCAGAGCCCGACTTCACATCACTCGTGCGGCAGAAAGAGTGTCAGAAATCACATTGAGTGTGAAGTAAGTACAACAATCTGAATGTATGTATGTCTGTAGGTGTGTGTATACATATGTCTGCAGTTAGGTGGGTAGGGGTATGTATGCATATAGGAAGGTATAGTATGCAAGTGTATGTGTATGTATGGAGGTGGGTGGTGTACTGTATGCATGAACATGTATGGATGGATGTGCACAAAATGTATACAGATCTAAGTGCAATAATTTATCTTACAGGTGTAAATACAAGTGCAATATGTGTGCAGTGTTTTACTTTTTATACTTTTTTTACATGTATTTTTCTTATTCAAATGAAAATGCCGTTGGAGAACAGTTGCAACGAAATTTCGTTCATATGTGCACTTTGTGTATGTTGTGAATGACAAAGTTTTTGAAACTTGAAACTGAAACATTACTCTTCTGACAACCCCTGCTGTCTATAATCTGCTGTTATATGGACTGTGATGATCAGTAAACATGCTGTATGTTATCTGTTGTTATGTGCAGTGAGGATCAGCAATGTGTGTTTTGTGGTTGCAGTGAAAATAATAAATCACAGTTCTTGCACTGTACATTATGCTTTTCATCCCTTAGTGACATATTACTATATCCATATTCTCAAATGCATAATGGTTTCAGGGAGGAAAGGAGCGTTTTTGGATTGTGGGTCTTGCAAAAATATTTTTTCGTCAATGTGGCTCCTGATTAGAGCAAGGTTGAGTACCACTGCTGTAATGTGTGGGCTGATGACAAATGATGATATTCAACCCAGGCATACACACCTTAATCCACTTTGTATAGAATTCCATGTAGGTGTGGCCACTTTATAAATGATTTGTTTGTAACCATTGAGAGAGTGTGATTGTTGAGGATTAAAGATGGGACATATTTAAAAGATTAATACTCCCCATGACTTTCAATGGAAGCCACGGGGAACAAAACAAATTCATTCAAAAGTTTAACTGAAGCTAATATGCTGCTTCAGACAGCCCAGTAGTGTATAATCAGAAGTTAACAAACTAATGGAATTATCCTTTAACTGTTAACCGAGCTGCAGTCCTGCCTGCCTCCATGTTCATCTCAACGATGGAATCATTCTCACCTGACAAATTCTTAAATTTAATTTATCCTCTTGGGAGCTTGACTTCTACATACATTTTTCTATTTACATTATATAATACAAACGGAGTTAAGAATTGAAAAATTATTGCCAAAACAATGGTGTAATAGGCCATGTTTTACTTTCTGGCCTCCCTCTGCTGTGTCTGTTTTTGGGGGTCTGTAGTTTGATCTTTGCAGCTGACTGTTATACAAACAATAAACATAGAGGGAGTGCTTAAAGTCTGTGTTGTGTTTGTTAAAGGACTCATGGAGAAATCAATGTGGAGGTAAATTAAACGGGAGACTTGTTTTTATTGCTGCTCGTATAGCAGCAATATTTTAACTTTTCATGTGTCCCATGAACCAGTTAGTCTAAAACTTAAACAGTCATATAACTCACCCCCTGCTGTTCCGAACATGTTACCACTAGATAAATTCAATCTGAGACTTCGCATTGGTCCGATGAGGCGCCCGACCGAAAGGGCATTTTGATGTCATGCTCAACCTTACTCCAGATCTAAGCACTTTTATATAATCTCAATTGTTATGTAATGCTGTTCAGTTTAGACTGTATGAGGTTGTCAAATGTTTACATTTCATACTACTATACATTGAATGCTGAAACTTGCTCGGTGTGATCACCTGCTTTCATGAATGAATAACTTCAGCTGATCTAATCGCTTCCTCACTATATCTATATCTCTTACACAAACACACACTTTGACAAAACAACAGACAAGCTGAGCCCGAATCAGCGTCCTGCAGAGTGTGCAGGGGTCGTCAACCCGGTCTCAACCTGCTGGGTCCAAAAAGCACATTCATTATATTTATTGCTAATCATACAAACATTTATTTGACTTTTTTAATCTTCACAGAATGCACATGATTCAGGATTTTACAGCTCCGGACAAATTCATTTAAATTAGTTTTGAAAAATTGCGATAAGAAAATATCCACTGAATCTACGGAACACAAGAGTGAAACATTTGTACAAAAATACTTTGTCAGTCCAAAAGGTTACATGATTATTATTATAGTTACACAGACTATGGTAATACGGAACATGCTGTATCTCCTGTACATGTCAAATAAATATTTACAGTCATTCAACATGAATGCATTGTCATCACTGTGTGTGTGTGTGTGTTTGAACCTCATGAACCTACAGTTGTATTTACAAGTCAGATTTCAACCCTACACCCTGTCTGTTCCTCTACAGCTGCATTGTAATTGAATTAAAAGGTCGACTGTAGTAGTTTTGCCATTGAGACACACACAAATTAGTCTTTTAATCTGCGAAACGGGACAGAAAAATGATGACGGTTGTGTATTCATAGCATCCAAGACATTCTCCTTTGACAACTAGTAAACAATATCATGCTCTCTGAGAATGAGTCTTAAACAGCTGACACTTAGGTGAGATTCAAGAAGAGATCATCTCACCCTTAGTTAATATAGAACTGCTTGTTAAAAAGATGTTGGGTTTGAACAGTATATTCATGCCTCCATTACCTTGGATCATGGACTTATCTGTCATTGCAGTTTTGGCAGTTCAGTATAACGGGCTCGTCACCCACAGCATCCTCCCAGCAGTAAACCCTCTCTGATGTTTTACCACATCCCTCACTGCTCGTCAGTCCTCACCACCCACCCGTTCTCTATTTTTCCTGCGCCTCGCTCTCCTTTTCTCTGTGGTGCCTCCTGTTCCTGCTCTTCTTCATCTCCTGCATGTGTTTCCATTTGCCAACTCCTAAGCCTCTACCTCGCGCCCTCGACGGTCTTTTCTCCAGCCAGAGGGAATCGCAGTACTCCTCCAACGAGCCAATAGGGGAGCTCAACAGTCTCAGATAGTCTTTGTAACGCTGACGGGTTTCCCCGCCGTGACGGAGTGCCACCAGGGGCTCCTCGCTTGGCTTGGGCTTTCCATCCAGTTGTCCATGTGTGACCAGTTGCAGTGTGACACGGAGCAGAGTGTGGGTGAAGTGGGTGTGCTCTTGAGCAACGCAGACATACACACCAGCGTCAGAGGCATGGAGGGAGCGGATCAACAACCCTCGATCGGTGGATACGACACGATCATCCAACCTGACCTGTGAGAGAAAAAAAGAAATAATGGTTTGTTCATACATCTAATAGCTTCATCACAAAAGCAAGGTCCATGTATTTTTCCAGTAGGTTTATTTAATTCATTATCAGAACACTGACGCAGCAGTTTTAAGTTCTGATAACAATCCAGCGCCACACCTATCAGTCTCTCACTTCCTAACCTCAGTGTGAATCTTTGTCCTCACTCACACAACACCTGAGTAACCTTCGTCCCACTGTATGTGTGGAATGTAGTGTGTGTGTTGGTGTACTGTGACAAACTCTCTGACCTCCTCCCTGCGCTCCGACCCGGCTCTCTGTATGAACCACCGGATCTGTGCCTGTTGAGATTTGGGGACGCACTCGAGGAAGGTGGAGTTGCTCTGAACCCCAAAGAGAACCTTCTCCTCCGCCTGTCCTCCTCCAAGACCTAAAGGAAACAAGGCTGTTATTGACTCAAAGTTCTCCTCTCTGCTTCTGACAAAGGTATAAAAAGTAGTTCCTCTTTATTAGTGACTCTTTAATCACTCTGCTGATTAGATAAGTTGGAAATGAAAGAATGCAATTGACATAGAACTAATTGTACATACTGTCTTCTGTGTCCCAGCACTGACTGGCAGGGTCTCCATGCTTAATGTCTTGCCTCCTGGCTCTCCTGGTGAGCAAACAATGTTTAATAATATTTACTGTTTATAGTCATGAATTCATTTCAATAAGTTGTCACAGCAAAAAAGCCAAAAAACTAGACATTTAGAAAGTAGAGTGAATGCTCAAGAGCTTGTCATGAATCTTACAGAGAGAACAACAGAGTGAATGTCATTTCAATACCTCTTGGATGCCGGGATGTGTCGAGAACATGCATGTCCATCCCAGGCACAGTAGGGGTCTCGGGCCAGGCAACATTCAGCACAGGCTTGGCCATACAGGTGACATCTGCTGAGTGACACCTGGGCAAGCCCCTCACCTGACCCCACATACAGCTGTTGCTATGAGGAAACACAACAGGCAGGAGATTCATTCATTTGGCCTGAGGTGCAAAGAATATAAACGGATAAAAAGCAGCAACAGAAGCAGTCCATTAACAAACACAACTGCATGTATATCTTACTTTTTAATCTAGAATTATATGAATACATCACGTGTTAAACCAAAAGCAATGTTGGACTATGTCTCAGGACACTTGAAAGTATGCCAAGCATTTTTAAAAATGTTATTCTAAGGATCTGTTCAGACAGACTTGTCTGAGGTGAAATAGACTCCGAAACACAACTTTCACCCACTGAAAACACAGGCAAGCGTGCACACACACACATATGTCACATGCAGCTGGAGATTACTGGAAGATGAGATAAGGAATGTAATGTGTACTGACACTCCCGACCCTCCCTAAATCCTGATATGCATGTGGGAGATAAAGCAAGAAAGAAATGGAGAAGGCTAGAAAGAAAGAGGGAAATAGGACAGTAAATGTATACACACATATACAGTATATAGACAAATATATATACATGTATATGTGTGTATATATTTTGTGGGGTAACATTTTTTGGATGATGTCCGCTGGTCCCCAGTAATGCTCATGATGTCTTATCCTATCAGCCATGCGGAAAAACTAAATTTATGTAGCATGACTGAAAGCAGAAGGCAAAGTTAAGAGCTTGGAAATGAACTGGACATTAATGAGGTCAAACCTGTTTAGAAGAAATCTCCATGCTGAGGATGGGAGTGGAAACCTGAAAAAATCAAATAAATGCTTTAAAAAAAACTCAAACATCTTTGCAGCACCTTCTTAGCAAAAACAACAGATAATTCTGTTGAATGATCCATCAGCATTACACCTCATATTTGTGGATGCATGTTTAGCTGTGCTGCCTTTCAAACCTGGAAAACTTGAAGTTCTTCAAGCACCACTTCCTCTGTTGACCAGTTGTCTTGTGTGATGCTCACCACCTTCAGAATTGTGCCAGCGTCTATGACATACAGCGAAAAATGTTTCAATTCAGAAGCACATGATGCAAGCCAGGCAGGTAGAAGCATTGTTTTCCTATCGAAGGCCGCTGAGGCTCTTAATCCATGGACTAACATTGTTCTCCAGGGCACTCACAGAAGTTTAGCAACAAACCATTCTCCAACTACAGTCTATGGAGAAGACAAAGGACCCTGATTGAGGTCCTCAACACTATTGCAATAGTATTTCATCCAACAGCTATGCTGCAACACCATCAACACAATCTGTTAAGGCGTACAACTGCGCCCTCTGGTGGCCAGCTGGAAGGAAGCATGTGTGTGACTCACCTGTTCCCAAGAACATGACTTCATACGGTCCATCTTCTGCTAAAACTCTATCCACCACAATGTGAGTCAGGGCGTAGTCCACTCTGACGCGTGTGAACACAGGCCGGCCGGTCAGAGGTTGGACAGAGTGATACATCAGAGGGTGGAAACGAATGAAACTGACCACCTCATCTGGGAAGTCTTTGGTGGTCTTGATCCTTGGATCATAAGTTTTGCTGGGACACTAAAGGAAAACAAAATAATAAAGTTTGTCTTGTACAAATCTTCACACCCTGAAAAAACTTTTTTGTCTCAACAAATTATTTAGTTTCTTCTCTAACAGTTTATCAATGCATGTCTCCCTCTGGTGGCTAAATGAAGAATGACAGTCGCCAAAGCACATCTGGAGCTGGAACATGTTCATTATTTGCACTCTCTCTTTCTGTATAATATACAGAAATATGAGTCAGCTGAACCTCAAGCTTCCTCTAATGGCTCTATACATCTATACATCCCCCTTGATTGAGAAAGGAGAAAGGTATTTAATTACAATGTAAGTAACCTCATCAAATCAAAGGTAATGTCTCATAAGGTTGCATATCCAGATGTGATCTGGTATACCCTACAGCATTTTGAACATTTCACCCTTGACTCCACCAATGCAACTAATTAAATTGGCCAGTGTTTATTGTTCTGTAATTAGCAATTAAGCTGAGTTTTTTTTTCCTAATGCAAAAGATTTATTTTTGGCTCAGTGCCCGCCCATGTGTTGCCATACACACCGTTCCAGGACGCGGATACGGTATCCTTCCCTCGTATTCTACCCATCGGTGGTCGGGCCCCTCCTTGTGTGCGTAAGGTCCATTAAACACAGCCCTTATGTCTGCCATGCTGTACACACACACAGCTGAGCCACGGAAAATGGAGCTGCGGGAAGAGTGCAAACAAGACACCAGGTAAAAACGGGGATGACAGGCGGTGTTGATGTGATGTGGTTGACAGCGAACATACCTGGAGGTCGTGAAGACGGCATATACTACCGGGTTTTTGTCATCTCTGGTAGGAAGCATGAAGATGTCCTCTACAAGAAAGAAGGAAGATGATGGTAAAATGTAGAGGAGCTCCTAAAACTACTCATGACAACGGAGGATCTCTGGTGGTACAACTGGATATTCTGTACAAAAGGGAACCTTTAAGGGCAGAGCCTTTTTTTCCAAAAACTAGTTTCAGCATTTGATTTGAGACACTCACGAAGCTCATCAAAGTGTGTGTCCAGTCCGTCTGCTCCGGGGATGGAACACACCAGTCTGGCTTTGAGGAACGTGGTCCATTTGTTGGTCAGACTCCTCAGCCCACCCACATCATTCTGAAACACAAACTCAAGTACTGTAACAAAACCACCAACAGCTGTCCAACCTGGCCAAAGGACAAACACGATTACTAATATTCACTTTGAACTACACCACTATCTGACTCTGATCTATCTAATGGATTGAAACACCGAGACAACACACACAACTGCAGCGTGGCTCCTATTTCCTGCAGCAATTAGGGAAATAAACCTGCGTACAACATGCCGCCTGCACGGATCTGACTGGTACATCGGAGAACTTCCAGTTAAATCACTGACAGTCAGGAGTAATTGGTAATGAAAGATGAAAGAGGACAAAGAATAAGAGATAGAAGAAGTAAAGCGATAAAAGAAGAGAAGGGAAAATGGAAGTACTTTGATGGAGACATGGTAAGAGTCTGACACTTTTATGACTTAAACACAGGAAGACACACTTGTCTTCAAGAGGGAAAAAAATGTAAACACTTAATGAGGATGTTTCACAATGGTGATAATCTTTGAAGAGGATTCAAGTGAAGTGCACTCATTCCCTTTGCATGCACACACACACACGCACACGCACACACACACACAAACAGAGCGCAAGATATTTGAGGAAAAAAGAAAAAGAGACGGCTATAATTCAGAAGAATCTCCTTCCTGTCTGCCTTGCAGCTTACTCCCAAGTCATAAAGCTTTTCTCTAAGAATGTAGCAATAGACCTCCGAATGCTAACAGCAAACTCCTGTGTGGGCTCCTCCCACTGCTAATGACTAACTGGACATGACATGTTATAAAACAAAGTCCAAAAATCACAAATCTATTTTTATCTCTCCTCAGTCAGCTGTCACATAGTTTAAGGGCACTGGAACATGATATACTCTCATTTTATTGAAGCATCTAAGAGCTGAGTAGAGAGAACGTCAGTGTTGCTGGAATGACTCAGTTTCAGTATTAATATGGAGTTTAGCAACGTGCTTGTAGTAAAACAGTTCTCTCATATTTGTTTCTTGATCCTCGGGAGCTTGAATGCACTCACTGTCAGTTTATTTGGACAAAAGCAACAGCCAAGAGCACTGTGCAGCCTCTATCATACGAATTATAAGCAACACGCCAAAATAAGCCAGTTTTGTTTTTTAAAGTTCTTTGCTGTGTCAGACGACAGTCGAGGAAATTCATCCTGTGGACAGAAATTAACGACAATGATATGGTGGAAAGATCTCTGAACCCCATCGACCTCACCGGCAATCACTGCAGCAGCTCTTTGAATGCCCCGTCAACATCGCACAACGGGGTTAAAACCGTGATTTACTGCCCTGACAGCAGCACCCTGAGACTCTTTCAAAGGGCTACAAAGGAGGAATATATCAGAAGGCCTCCATCTGGGGAGCATAAAACACTTCTGTATTGGCTGTCACAGAGATCCTTATCCGAATAGATCATAGTAGGAGTTATTACTCCCTCAGACTCTGGAAGAGGTCTTTCACTCCTACTGTCCTGGGTCCACTAATGTTGTTGTTCCATACAACGTCTTGACTCGGCTCGGTCTGGCTTGTCAGCCCAGCATGGCTGGACTTAACATTTCCATGAAAACAGGGCGAACAGCTTATAGGTGTAACTTTAAACTGATGAACTTGTATTGAGCTGATAAAACAGAGACGATCATGCCGGATAAACATTGTGTTTTCTATCAATTCTACACAATAAAAGTCTTTGTTATTTGCACAATTACAGGCTTTTAATCTGAAGCAGCCAAATGAAAGAAATATTGGGTTTCCATTTGGAGCTTAACAAGACTTTACTGTGGCTGGATGGGAGCATGAAACAGGAAGTTGATGCAGTTGAATAAACCGCAGAGATTCAGCTTGAAAGCAAACATTCTGAGACCTTAACACACGGAGACTTTTAAAAAACTCTGGTCTCCTCACAGACAAGAGTTGAACCTTGCTGCACTCTGTTGTTTGCGGGGCAGACGCGGGGTTGTCAAGGGTCGGCTGTCATAAGACGTCACCTCGGCCTGCTCGGATGCTGAGCCGGCCTGCTCAGGCTCCACTCCATGCAAATGGGTGTGGCTCGGTTTGACTCACAGGGACAGGAATGCCAGTAAAAAAAAAACAAAACGTCTCATCTACTGTTCCTCTATCTTATTATCAACTGGATAAAAACAACCCTGCACAGCATCCAGTGTAATATTTCACCTTGCACACACGAGCCACTCTGGACAGGATGCTCTTGTCGTTGCCTTCCCACGACACCTCGCGGAAGAAGAAGTAGATCTTGTCATCATCCGGGTTGTAGGTGTCTGCAATGGGGTGAGCAGATATGAACCGGGCCTCTGGAGACACAGAGAGGGAAACAGAGTGTTAATATAAGTCGGGTTATAGCTTTACCATACGAGGTGGCATTAGCGCCATTAGCACATGATATATCTCCCCCTTCCACTGCACATAGTTCTGATTTATTTTCCTTTCTGGTCATTAAGCTTGCGCTTTGGCTGCACATAAATTTGAAACTTGTCATGTGGTTTGCTTCACGGGTAAATGCAGTGGTCGTCAGAAAATGTAGGTTACTTTAAAAGCAGTTTTGTTTACTTCTTTATGATTTCCAGCCTGTCTTGCTGTCGCTGTTATCTGGTAGTGTGGCAGAGAGATAATCCTTTAATTGGAACACCCAGGCAGTCACATCGAACCTACTCATGTCTCTGAGGTGCTTTACGTTAGAGGAGTAATACCACAACGTACACACCTAATGAAAATGTAACACTCCTACATTTAACCCCTGATGTATGAATATGTATTTTATATATTATATTTGTTTACACCTGCTTTAACTACGGTCGATACTGCCGAACATTGTCTGGAATTAGATTTGGTAATAAATCAAATATAATTATATAGCAGGTTTCCTCCACGAGTCAAACCGAAAACATACGCTTATGATCAGATAAACAAGACGAGGTTAAACGAAAGGTGGTGAAAAGGAGTCTGGAACAGGAGACTATCAGCAGCATGTTGCCATCAGTGTCCTGATTCAGTGGGGAACCGGTCCAAAGGCTTAAATGTTGCAGTGACATTACATCAACATTAGCTCAGCCCTGGAAGCTGAGCCAACCGCCCCAGAGTGATTCCCCGACTGGAATAGCTTAATGTAAGACCGCTAATACACTCAACAGAAGGTCATTGTTAGTCCATGTGGCGCTGGAAAGACGCTCCGCTGGCTCGCGGGGAGAGAGACATCATAAGATATTATACGCTCCTTCTCTCCGCTGTATACACAGTCAACGAGGAGACGCGGGTCCTCCAAACATCCCCGTTGTTGTGAAATGTGGAGGCCATGTGTAAAGATTTAGATCCTGGTGACAAGCGTTGATACAGGACAAGCCATCAGCGGCTGTAAAACACTCGGGACCGGAGATGTATACACAGAGGGAGAGGAGTCGCTCTTCAGCGATGACGAGCGCGCAGGCCCGTGTGTGTCAGTGTATTTCTGTGTGGCTATAAGTGGTTGTGAGCACTATGAACTTTGTGGAACACTGTACATTCCCCAGTAGGTGTGGTCCCTGCTCAGCTATGGCATTCATATAAAAGGTCCAGCTAAATGAATAAGTGGGCTGTTTCGTCGACACTGGAATGCCAATAACCATCCAGAGGGCACAGAGAGGCTCTTTGTATCAGCGGTGAGGTTGGAAGGTTTGAGGGGAAGCAATAACAAGTTTTGAATGCACTCAGCGTGTTAATGTGTGTGTGTTAGAGTACCATTGATCCAGTAGTCTTCTGAGATGTCCGTGCGTATGTAGTGCTGGTCGGGAGGAGGGCCGAGGGAGCGTGTGAACGTCGTGTCTTTGCCCAGAAAGTCTGACGCAGTCCCCACATACAGGTACTGGTCTGGATTGATTGCAGACACAGTTCAATCAGTTATGACAAAGTAAGCAGACATGAAATCAGCATATACAATTTAGATTGCGACAGCAACAGTTTACGTTTTTCTAAACATAATTTACAGTTTACATTGTTACCCCACATTCATCATTTCACTTGCACATTTCCAGAAACCATCCGATGAAGGACAGAAAAGGCTCAAACACAACGTTACTGCCTGAAAACAGCGTGCTTGCATCTTTCTTTACCACAATAAGTGGGAGAAATGTGCAGGGGAACAGATACGCGAATACAAAGTCACTGCAACACCTGAGCGGAGCCTTGAAAAGACACATCATTCATTCCTCGATAAATCGTGCTGTGCGGCAGGAAAATTCTGGTGCGTGGGAGATATCGCAGGCGAAGGACTGCTGGGTGATGGCTCGTCCTACCTGTGAGGACTGAAGTGAACGGCTGCAAGGGATCAAAAGGACATTTCAATCTGCCAGACTCCACTGTGCTGGGCAGCAGTTGGAAGACACCATCCTGGGAGACAAGAGGGAGGGAAAGGAGATGCTATTACAGTTTTTGGACACATTCAAAATGTCCTATCCGACTCTGAAACGTGGACCAAAACCATTGTTGCAGAGATTCACTCAGTTATATCTACTTTACCTGTCTGTGCCCAGTGACTTCAATGTATGCACAGGTGGGGTGGAACGCCCCCGTCCCACAGGCATACACATGTGTGAGGTTGTAGTTGTGGAGGACCCGGACAAAGTTAGCACACTCCAACTGGAACAAGAGGAACAGAAACACACAGGGTGAGCTGCAGTGAAAGGGGCTGAGTAGTTCATGTACTGTGATGGTTTGTCAATAAGTGACTTTATTTAGAAGCACTTACATTTGCATTTTTGCCCGCCAGCTTGCACATGTCCACTCGTTCCCGGGGAGCCGGCCAGTGAATCTAATGACAGATAAATACATCATATCACACTTCTATTTCAGTGTGCAGTCTATGATTGTATGGTCACTGTTCAGGGTAATCTAACTTGATATGAGCCCGGCAGTGAATTCCTTTAGTGGCGCCTGTAAGTCTAAAAGCCAGAAGAGACTTGGCCTTTGCCAAAACAAATTATTTTGCTGTTACGGTACCTTAATTATCTCATATTTCTTTTAATATCTGCACTTCTGCTACCTGGTTTTGTCCTTTGTAATTAATATTTTATTTCCCCTATACATTATTCATTGCTGTTTTCTTAGTAATATGCAATAAGGAGCAGCTAAATTTGTACAAAATAGAAAGATGTAATTTCCCTCCAGGTCCGTCTGCAACATGAGGAGGATTATTTAACAGCTGATGTCAGTTATACAGTAATGAACTCCTCCAGATGCTTGTACCAGAGAACAATTGATGCACAACATACACTTTTCCCTTCGTTGTACCCCACCGTGATCACACATGTGTTATAACAGGCTTATGTGCTTAGTGTGTTACCTCCCCTCAATCCCACCAAGGAGAGCCATCGCCAAACTTATTCATGGTCCGACAGAGCCTGAAAACGCGTGCAAACGCACCTCCGCAAATATTAAAACAACTCATGATTCCAAATCATTACATGCCGCCGAGGAATTCATACAGAAAAAACAGTGTTATAACGCGATGGCATGACTGAGCACAGTCAGTGTGTGGCCTGTGAAAAGGCTTAAATTGGTTTTAAAACCAGAATGTGAAATGACCAGTGGCTTTATTTCACCGGGAAGATATTCAACTGCAACTTTAGAACAAAGCAGCTCACTCCTAAAAATGGTAGAAACACCTGGAATGTGTTGGGAGCAGCTCTGTTTTCGTCTCCTCTTCATTAACTCAAGGACACCGAGCTTACGTGTCTAGATCATATTCAGTGTCCCAGAACACCCAGAGAAGGAACTTTAGGTGCATATCTCCCAGGCATCGGTATCACTGACCAGAGAGGCAACAGAAAGGCAACACTTTGAGAGCTGCACTAAGAGTTAAAACAACCAGATAGAGATCAAATAAACACGCTGTCGTTCCATTTGCAGATCAACCTCAGCTGCATAAACACACGCTCACGTCTGCAAACTCTAACATGTGGCATCCCTCCAAAGGCGTGTGTGCGTTTGTGCAAAAGTGTGAGTGTGTACAATGCTAATGGGTATATATTGTGTCATCATGTGTGTTCATGCCCCC
>CAAKHC010005229.1:0-11102 GCA_901007825.1 Macroramphosus scolopax | reverse complement strand
TACAGTCTTAGAGCATGCAACGGTTTCAGGGCCTATTGGAAAGTAAGTGTGAATTCAAAGTCATCACCAGGTGATGCCTGGTGTTGACCACTGTAGTGCACAAGGTGAGCGGTCAAACAATCACTTGAAGGATGTGGGTTTGTTTTTATGTAACGAATGTAATGAACTTGAAATAATTAGTTTGGTTGTCGTATGTAAGAATATAGTTTGCATGTGTGTGTGTGCACACACACACAGACACACACACACACAGACACACACACACACACACACACACACACACAGCACCCCCACATGTCCATATCTTTCACCTACACACACACACACACACACACACACACACACACACACACACACACACACACACACACACACACACACACACACACACACACACACACACACACACACACACACACACACACACACTAAACCTCACAGGGAGATTAGGCCTGCTAGCCTTTGGCTAACGCTAATCTGTTCTGTAAACATACAACACTATGAGCCCATTGAGACGGCCTGCTCGGTTGATGCTGCTGAGAATAGAGCTCCGCACCTTCATCTGAAGAAGAGCCTCAGCTGTCAACAGCTCTGCACTCATTCCCCTGCAGGACAGCTGAAGCTTTCCCATCCACACATGCGTTTGAGTAAGACGTCACCGAGTTGGCTTCAGGCTATGCTGCTAAAGTCGGCATATGTTTTATAATATATACGTACATCTGCTGCAGATCACATTGTTTAAGCATGAATTCACACAAGATACTAATAATACTCTGCGTCCTGCTTGTTGCAATGGGGTCGCTTAGCTAGGACGTTAGCTAGGTTGGTTAGCAAGGGGCATCCATAATTCATGTCTGTTATTTAGGATGTTAATTATAGCTAGGTGAAATGTACGTTGTGGAAAAAGAAACATTCAACTCCTTTTATTGTCTTTCAGCTCAACTGAACAAAGAACAAGATTTGTTTTTGGCACCCAAAACTATCGATTCAATATCAATAGATGAAAACCAACTGTGAAAGGGTCAAAATTCTAAGATCAAACACAACACAACACCCACAGAGAGTTCATGGAATCTAAATCTACAAAGGACCAAGGATACACATTGCTATAGCTCTATTGAATTGTAAGGTTGCCATGGTACCGACCTGTCAATCATATCAAATGACCACACCCATTGTGCTGTGTTCAAGAAGACTTGAAATTAGGGATTGAGAACAAAAACTCATATAAACTCAAATAACATAATAAATCAAGAGAGACTTTTGTAAATGACTTCTCTGCAAACAGACTTCTTTTTGCAACCAGTGGAGTTTCCACCTGCTGGTTGTTAGAAAGACTTTAGGTTTCAGGCGACAGCACATTGGCTCCCCCTGAGGATGTGACTTCATCCTTTGGTCAGTGATTAGGAACAATGGAATAATAACAAATGGAGTGATCGGCATATTAAAATAACAATAATTACGTCATGACCAGAGGATTGTACTTTCCGTTAGGCGGGGGCCGTCTGTGTTGAGGCTCTGGAAGGAATGTAACCTTCAGGAATGACCACAGATGTGTTTTCCAAAGTGAAGTTCACGAATTTGCAGATGAGGAAGGTTGTTTTGGAGCTGCTCACTGAATCAGGGATGATTTCACTTTGATTGCTTCACCCTTCACTCATTGAAGCTGTGCTTGCACTGGAGGGTGATGTGATGTTTGAGGAGGGGTCACTGGTGGTCGGTGGTGCTTTTGAAGAGTGCCCACTGATGATATGATGACTAGAAGCGTGCACGAGTCGTGCACTTGGTCGGGGGTGATTATACGTTTGACTGATTTGTCTTTGCTTCATTTAATCTGCCTTAGAGAGCCAAACAGTGACGTTGTTCCAGTGTCCTTACTTTGAGATGGAAAAGAAACAACTGCAGATGGGAATTCCCTTGAGTGAAGAGGCACACAATACAGTCAGCTGTAATACTGAGAATAAACATTCTCTTAGAATATAACAGAAGACACTCATCTCAAACTAGTGGACCTGATAAAGTGCCATCATGTTGGCTTGGAACAAAGCTAAATACTGTCCTAACTGCTGAGTAAACACGGTCTCCTCCAATCATTGTACTTGCAGTTACTTACTTATATTTATGTTGGACACTAGGGACATAAATATGAATCTATTTGCAGACATTCTGGGTTTTGAAAGCCTTTGACCAGAGGAGAGGTTTCTGGTTGAGTTTCAGGTCGTCACAGTGGGGATTCAAGTTTATGGAGCAAGACTGAAGTTCATTTCTGTGTGGTTTCTGTAGCTGATACATAGCATGAGGGATGGAGGGCTTTGAAGAGACGTTTGCACGAGAGTTAAGAATGGGTTCTAAGGGGAGCAATGATTTAACGTTCCCATGGTGCCACAAAGCAAACAGACTCGTATGACATAAAACTAAAAACATGGACATCCTGCATGTTGCCAGTACTGGCTGATATACAGGCAACAGACAAGCAACAGGTCCTACAGACCAGGAGAAGTTAGCTCTCTATGTGACATATAGGATTAATCTGCAATAAGAGCCTCTTTAATTAAAAAAAAACAAGTAAACATAAATATTTAAAAGACAAACTTGACTGCAGGTTACTTAGATGAAGATAAGAACATTCCTGTGCCCATCCAAAGTGCTGTAATGAAAGTTTAGAGGTTGGTCAGGCAGTGACACACACAGTCAGTGCAACTAAGTTTGCCAATCTCTCTTTTAACTTTGGCCCTCGGCTGTGTGCATGAAGTCACAAGAGAAGAGACAAATGGGGGACAAATGTCACTGAGACGAGGCCTGAACAATGAATGAACAAACCACTAACTGTTAAATAACTCACAGAAGCTCAACATACAAAAACTCACTTTTCCTCTCAGACTTGTCCAAAGTGTTTTAATGCATCAAAGTGAATGTGAATAAGATTGAACGATAAAATCAAGAATATTACAATGTTTCTTACCTCTGTGGCTGAGTGTGACCCGGGGGACGCTTTGTTTGATGCCTGCTCCAAAAGGGAGGATGGCCAGCAACATCAATCCCGCTAATGGTACCCCCGGATTGGATAGTACCTTAATCCTCTTCTCCTCGCTGCCATAATTACTGCCAGACGTGCCGTGCGGAGCCCCGGCTTCATTCAGACTCTGGTTACCGGAGCCCTCTTTCTTCATAGTGTGCAGACTGGTCCTGGTCCTCTTTCACTGTTACTCCTTGTCTGCAACCCAGGAGGGAGAGCGATGCAAACAGTGAAACCAGGGAGGAGCAATCATAAGTGTGTGTGCTTGAGAGTGTGGACTCTATTCTTATTTCACGCAGGATATGTACACACGTTCCTGTTGTGACCATTCAGCTGTTTCACCATGGAGCCCTGTAGGCATGTCCCCTCTCCTCACCCATCCCACATCAGCTGTTGCCTGTCACTGCCTTTCCTTTTGTGTCGCTTTTAAATCTGTTTGCTCCAAACAAAGGTCAGGCTAACAAAACAGTGACTATCTCTCAGTAAGCCGTGCCCCTTTCAGTTTCTCTCTCTGTCCTCCACTTTCTTTTCACGTGGATAACTCATTTAATTCTATCCCCGATTGATACTTGATAATAGTTTAAGCATTGGTTGATGACCCTGACAGCTCCTCCTTTATGTCGTGTAAAAAATGGGCCGCGTCCCGTCAGGGACTTCACAGACATTAGTTCACACTGAGTGGAAAGTGAGATGTATGACTGAGCAGTCATGGGAACAGTCGCCGGCCTTTTATGTCACTAACGAGCAAAGGGAACTTGAGCGATGTGAACTAAATGAACATGGGAGGAAGTGATTGAGAATCATTGAGGAGGAAACTTTTTTGGTGCTGATCTGAAGAACAGTCACCTAAGAAAAATGTAAATGTGTCACAGGGGAGGCAAGAGTCCTTTTGGGGTTGGCAGAGAGGATTTTCTTTCCTCTTTTGTACAAACAAAACCAATGAGGAAGAATTTAGGAACTAGGAGCTAATAATTAATAATAAAGTATTTCCTTGACTGAATGACTGAATCAAGGAAAAGGCCGGATGCTGTGGTATTGAAACAGTAGTTAATAATTAGTGCTGCTCTGGGATCCGGATGGGAATGGAGATTTGAAATGATCTGGTCCAGCACCATCGTATTCCTGAGAGCTTATTCATTCTTTTTTATCAATGCCAGCATTTTTTCCTGACACATGAGCAACACAGTCTCTCTACCACGGACTTGCTCAGGAGAATTTGAAGCATCCTATAAGTCCTCATCACTGCTGGTGGTAACAATTAGTGAGCTGCAGCCAACAGCTGAGAGTCCATGTGATTAATGAACCAGACACTCCCCGTTTGGATAAATAAAAACCTGGCTAGTGCATGAAATTAAATTGTTAGCATGATGTTGATTTCTGTCACTTGTTTTAGCTCATTCACGTATCATTATCATCACTGGGTAATAATAATATACTAAATAATAATCACTACACCCCCCTAGTGACCTGTAGGAGTCAGGGTGGAGGTCCACAGAGAGGGAGAGGGGGGAGACATCTACTGCAAAGGTGAGTCAAAAGGATTTCACAGTATGGAGTCATTTGTGATGCAGACAGTCTTATTAGAATTTGATGGAACTCAATATGGATATGAAATAGGAAACATTTCAGTCAAGGTGAACCGTATAAGACTTATTTAACTTGAGCTTTTATTCAGGAGAGGCAAGATAAGAAAGTGGAGAGAGCCAAGAGATATACAGTACATGAGCCAAATTAGCTTTTGGGGGTTCCATTTCAGTATTACTTTAATTCAAATAATTTAGTAATATTTTTCAGGGCTTGAAATTGCGACAATTTCAGTCTGAGACTTCAAAATATATTTAGGAGCAAAAATTGTTGTTGTGTGAGCGAAAGTCACCATCTGGGCTTCTTCACTGGTTGTTGTGTTATTCCAGTACAGTGCCAGAAAGATGTGAGCGCAAAGATCTTGCAGGGCAAAAATCTTGCGCTCACTTGTCACTCATCCTGTGCATCTCCTGGGGGTGAAGCCCCCCCGTCCTTAAAACCTACTGACACCCCTGGCCAGCAATATACTAGTTCCCAAAGCTACTAGTTCCCAAAGTTCCCTGACAGAGGGGAACTCTGCTATATTTATATTGTCATAAAATTTGTGTCGCACCGACAGACTTTGAATAATCTTTTTTGACTAAGAAACCTAAATAAAAAACATTCTCTTGACCCTGAAAACCTTCCAGGCCCACGTTTTCCACACAAAAAAGTAATGTTGAGTCAATAAAGGATCAATATCAATCGATCGTATCAATTCCCATCTCTATATGTGACCCTTCATAGGATAATTAAGTGTTCATGATTAGATCCAAGTCTATACTATTGTGTCATTTCTTTTGATATGTGACTGCCACCTCAATGGGATGACCACTTCATGAACCGTGGGATTCTACACACACATGTTGCCTGTGGAGCTCTAAGGGTTAACGCTGCATTCCTCCTTTAGCTACTAAGTAACCAGACAATCAATAAAGAAATTCATGAACGCATCAGAAGAATTCCCATCCTCCGCCTCAGACCTTAAAGCTACATCTCCCTCATTACTTTCCTTCCACCCCCGTTTCAAATAACACATCAACCTGTCAATGACAACGTAAACAATGTCAACCTAAATTAATAGATCTGATTGATGCGTCACACACGGGAACTTATCTCAGATACTGAACACCAACATGTTGCTTCAAGTTGGAAGAATTTTATATATAGACAAGAGAAGGTACAATCACGCACACACAGATTTGCATGATAGACAGTACAATGACATGTTGGCAGACAGATTCAAGCTGTAAAAGACTTATTTCACTTCATTTATTTTCTCTGTCCAGTTTTGACGTCGGCTGTGCGAGTTCATTACGGAGAATCAGGGCAGAATGACACAGATCCACAGCCAGAGGGGTTCAGACCCGGATAAACAGACTGCTGTTTATTTAAGATGACAAATTGAGGCACCTTAACACATTCAGGGTTAGCAACAAAGATATATAGCTGTCTGTGATGGATGCTGCAATCAGCAGAGAGAGTGCGAAAGAACGAGCGAGCGACAGAGGATTTAGGTCTGTTGAGTTTTGGCACACTTTGTGAGCAACGGAGATAATATAGAGGGTCTTCATCACTTCTGAGTGGCAGAACGTGCTGAAATGTGCCTTTAACGCCATTATCTCCTTCATTGAGTTCTTTAGAATTCAACACCTTTCAACTTAAGAACCAGTCGTCCATGGAGGCATCAGGTTTCATGACATCTACACGTACCTGATTGCGACTGTGGAAATACACAAAGACTGGACATTATGTTTGTGCATCCACATGTGAACAGCTTGCACGCTCTGTTCTTTAACCAATGCACTTTACCACAACACTGACACAGTCTAGCTGCTAACTGTCATAATACCAGAGTGTTGATTTGTTAATAGTGACCATATTGCGTCTATAACAGACATCACACTCTTTCCATTTCACATATTTTAACAGCAATCAGTGAGCAGTGTTAAAGTAATGTGTCTGTATTCACTCCGTGTGTGACATCCATCCAGCAGGTCAGTGCAGCCGCCCCCCCCAATGATGACGACAGGAGGCTGACATGCACTTTAGTGAGGAAAGGAATAATATATACAGCTAGTCAGTCAAGTCAGCAGAGAGAGAATAACAGCGATGACAACAGGGATAGGCGAAAAAAAGCGGGATAGATGTGAGGAAGAGGAGAAACAGAGAGCTTGTGCCATGTGGGTTAAACTAACATCTGTTTCCTGCCAGCTAGCGCGCGGAGTCCCTGTTGTCTTTGGCAGCATGGCCGGCACACGTTACAGGGGGTGATTGGAAACAATCCTGATGGCAACGGTGACAGATTGAAAGCTAGCAGCAACTCTGATGGTGTCTGATCTCATCCCAACGTAGCATCTTATAGACGGTCATCAGGTCATTAACAATGATCCACAACTTGGAAATGAGACATTAGATCTGCAATTTATATAAATACTCCCAGTCGAAGTCGTCAACAGTCGTGAGGAAGCAGCAGATGGGGACGAAGTGCTCTGGCCATGGGCAGTCTCTCACATGGACCACCCCTAATGAGGCATTTAGCAACACCCAGGTGCCCTGTGGAGAATGCTATTATCAAGTCTCACCATCTCCACAGAACAGAGTGCATTAGCTGGGCTATTTGTCTTTATTCCCCGACCACAACCATTGACCAGGCAGAACAACATAGGTAATAGTTTCTGGCTCTCGAGACATTAGTTGTTTTTCTTGGCAACAGTCAATCATCTTTTTTTTTTTTTTCTTCTAACTTTGCATTTAAGCAAGCATGTAACTCCCCAGTGAGTCTGTGTGAGTTCACGTCTTGTAGGGAAAAGTACAGGGACTGCAACTCGGCCACACAATTAGTGTTTGCACTGAATACCAACTATAAAGCAAATTGAAATGGAGCATTAGATTTTAAATTTGGTCTTTTAGCTTTAACTTCAAGTGCAGGGAAGGAACACAAAGCTGTCCAAATACAAGCAAACACCAGTCTCACTCTGTACATAAAACACTGTGAAATAAAACATATTTAAGAGATGGGTACTTTGTTTCACGTTACATAACAAGCTAAAAGTCTTTAGAAACACCTTTAAACGCCACTCAGAGTGATCGGTCCAACTAAACGTCTGCTGTATCTGGTAATAAATGCTGTTTTAATAATACAACAACACACATGTAGTGCAGACCTCAGTGCCAGAGCAGTAAATATGAAGCATGTGATACATGTGGCAATGTAAGAATATTCTGGAAGGAGATAAAGAAATTCAGACCATATATCATTATCCTCAAACTTCCTGCCAACTTTTATAGAACCACATGCTCGTATTTTTTCCTCTCATATGTTTACTTGAGTAGTAAATAAACATGGAGGCAGCAGGCTGTAATTCATTTTAGATGACATACATTACCCGCACCTCGTCAGAGTGAACACCATATCGTCTATCAGTACAGCATGTGTGCCTTTCTGGGAATAACAAATCACTCTGAACATGAGTGCAAAATACATTAGCAGAATATACGCTCACACGCAAACAGACGTCCAAACATGGGGATGGAGACAGAGGTGATGCTTTGAAGTTGCAAAATGCTGCAGTTAATTAGCTCTGAATAATAAATGGACGCTTATTAAAAACCCTGATAGGTTAGATATCTAATGTCTCTCCGTCGACTACTGCAGGGATCATTTGATCCCCTGCCTTTAGGGAAAGTATCAAATTTCCCCAGATATTTACCTCCTAATAAAGTCTGTTCATCATAAATCCACAGGCTGTCTGATAAACAGTTCAACCACCTGGCGGTCAACCACACGGCAAAGGAGATTTCATGAGGTTCTGTTTCGCATCACGTAAAGACATTCACTGTCTCACGATAAAATAAATCACCACAAGACAGTCACACTACTTTTTGAAACTTGTGGATGAATTTGAATGCCGAGCCGAGCCGACATTCCAGTGGAATTCCTTTCGTTTGGGAAGTGAAGAGATTGTCTGTGTGGAAAACCAAAGGAGATGGATAAAATTCCCTCCCTGAGGTCCTGCCTGTCTACATTCTGTCCCTCCCTCTGCTTTTATCTGAGAACACTGGTAAGTTAATGCTTCAGGCAGCCGCTCGTCTGGTAACCAAATACACCAAAGCCAGATAATGGTCTCGCGCTTGCCTTTGTTAATCACCTGCTTTCTGTTTAATATTGCGGTTTAAATCCCCGTCCTCGCCTGTTCAACTGAGACAGTGGTAGCTCTGGGCTGTTGTCACAGCAAGGCCGAATGGGAAGCGTTACTGGATCTGTGGCTTTTAAATGGTCAGATGGAAACAGAAAGAAGCGAAAAGGAAACAGAGCGGAGTGTCTTTCCATAACCGACCATGTAACTGAGATGACGCCATATGGATAAACATGGGGAAAAGGATGGTGTTGTTGAGGAGCAGCAAGTAACTCTACACATACTGAGTAGTTCATGACCCGGGTATGCATCTCTGAATTTGTATGGGTCCGCATGTACCAACATATGTGCGTAACTGAACACCACCCTGAGGTAGGCAGATGGGAGCATGAGGGCATGAAAACAGTAAATGACAGTTCTAAGTGCTCTCACTTGTCTCCTGTCAGCCTCAGGATACGAGGGTACACCCATGTGTGCTATGCAACAACTCCTCTCAAGAGTGTTACTGTCCTCTACAAGTACGAGAAGCAACACTATTGTTCTCTCGCAGTGGTAGAGAGATGCATGGAGGAAACCTAGAGGACACAGAGCTGCGGGGCAGGTAATCCCAGCCGGACTGTCTGTTTGCAAGTAATTGGCACCTCGCCATTGTAGACTCTCTAAACATACTGTCATCACGATTGCAGTAAATGTGCCCTCGCTGCTTTTGTCTGTCTGCAGCGAATGATTCCTGATGCGTGACCATATAAGGCTTGGCTGGTGTTCAGCATGGCTTCATGTTTTCATGGCACTTTCCACCCAAAACCTGTTGAGGTTTGTCTGTCCAAGAGAAAGCCTCCACATGAACTGCACGGCGCTGTCACGGAGCGCAGGAATGGTGCTGTAGGCCATTCAAAACACAGACAGACATTTATGCTCTGGTTTTTAAGGGTAATGTTGCATCAGTGAAGACAAGCCGTGCAGAGGAGAGTGAGTTAAAGGACACAGGAGGGTTGGCACAGCATGGGTTGGAACTGATTGATAGAGCGGACAAAGGAATAAACATATTACATGAACATGATAATTAAGTGTCAAATCCACTCTCACACACATTAGTTCGGGATAACATTTACAAAGCAGGTCATTTATTACTTTCAAATCTCCAGTCAGTCGCAGCCCACAGCCGGCTCCTTCCAGCCAGTTGGGCCAGCGACCGCCGGTGGACACGGCGTCTGCCTGGCAGACACATTCTCAGTGATGTGATTAGTGGAGTGTTTAAAGAGAAACATGTTCTCTCAGTGGACCGAAGCTGCAAACATTTGTTTACCTCAGTGATCCTATCCAAAACACTAATCACTGTCCAAACATTGCAATCTCTGCTTCTCTATGAATCCCACTGACAGCGTCTTCATCTCTCTCACAACATCCCCTCAACCGTAAGCTCCTTGTAGGGAGTTAGAGAAAACCTTTAGGAGTGCAATAAGAGTGGGTCCTTCAGACTTTAAGACCTGCAGGGGAAGGATGGTTAGATAACCGCACTATTAAACCCACACGACTGGGTCTCTGAACAACACGGATCCACAGTGTTACTGGTCACGGATGGGAAATAACTCAGGTTGAGGGTGGTTGCAGCGCCCCCGTGCATCCTCCTCTTCAAAATAAACACTTGTAGAACAGATTCTCTACATTAACATACAACTTCTCATGCAGGCGTACGACCTGTGTTTGTACATCCGTACACATCACAACACTGTATATTGACATGAGACTGCAAATACAAAACGTACTCAAATGAAAGAACAGAGCAGACACATCACTGCTGTGTGATGAAGAACATGTCCCACTAAGATTTGGTGGGGGTTTTTTTAGAATAAAATGAATTACAGGTTTTCACAACTTTGTTGACCAATGTTGAAAAAAAGTTTTTCCTACAGTTGAATTCCCTTTAAATTTACATTTGTATGTTTGTATATGTTGAAGCTGTTTTTTTCTGTTCTGAAAAACTTTACTAACCATCATAAGATGGTTTTAAAAAAGAGTAAAATTACTGAGAAAAACACTAGTTTAGATGAAAACAAACGTGGTTATACAGTATCGTATCTTGCAGCCAACAATCCAGAGATAATTTACAGATGCACAGCCTCGTTATAATTCTCTCCTCCTGTTCCACCTACCTGCTCGCAGCTTCGCCTCTATCACAGACACCTCATGCCCGCAATGCGCAAAGAAAAAGTCCCCAAACTTTGACACTTGAGTAAACTCCTCCCGAGCAAAAGAAAAGCAGATAAACTGAACACTTCCCCGGAATCTTTCCACTCCCCTTAATTCTAGAAGCTTTGAACTCTCGCTGCACTCGGTGCGTGTGAGTGTTTGTGTGTGTTGGACAGAAGTTCGACCCACGAAAC
>CAAKHC010005228.1:21113-66032 GCA_901007825.1 Macroramphosus scolopax | reverse complement strand
GGGGGGTTCCACACACACACACACACACACACACACACACACACACACACACACACACACACACACTCTTATCATCCTTATTCCGTCATCATAAGATAAAAGACAAATAGTAGGATATGGCCCATCAGAGTTTGATGAAGCACACTGTGGCAACGTTTAGTCACAGCTGATATCATCATTATTTATCTGATCTGTCTGCGGGTGAATGCACGCTTGGTTATACAGATAAGAGACTTCGCTGCGGCTCCTCTGTCAAGGAAACTGATGAGAAAATCATGTCCCTTATCTCGGCCATGAAAACAAAGACGTGAAGCCGGCGTGATGTAAGGCCTTGCAGTAGAAAACCATGAGCCATAGTTACTTCAGTGTCATCAATCAGACATACATGGACATAAATCACAACCACCTGGTCTTAGAATGCAAGATTAAACACTTTCTATTGCACTGTCAAATGCACTAGAAGGAAGGTGGGAGATAAATAAATATCCATTATTACCTGTATACTTGCTCTGTAGGACCATCTGCAAAGCGACAACTTTATAATTACACTGGCCAAATTTCCTCATGTGGAATAAAGGTTCATGGGAGGTCACACTTCCTCCATTTCCTCTGCTAATGATGTCGGCCCAAATCTTGGTGATGGAGGACATGCTGGAGATGCGGAGTGTTTGCTTGGTGGACAGGCAGCTGGCCAATTGCAACCATATCTTGCCATCTGCTGAAATTACTAGATGAAGGGTCAGAGGCACTCGTGTATGTATGTATGTGTGTGTGTGTGTGTGCATGTGCATGTGCTTGTGTGTGTGTGAAGTGTGTTGAAAATGCAAAATGATCAAAATGAGACGGAGCAGTCTCGTCTTTCATGTTTGTGCATCCACACCAACTAGGACTGATGTTGCAGTTCAGTGTGTGTCGGACTCTTAGATGACACATCAGGTTTTAGCTTCTTGATGTCCGGTTGCAGCCGTGCGTCCTGTATCTATACTGTCTCTATTGTTGTTGGTTAACTTTCACTGTCTACCTCGGTGGGGTGAAGTGCTCGGGTGGGGCTGCACGGTTGGTTGCAGAGATCAACATGATTAATGACAAGAAGGAGGAAGGAGGAAGCATACACACACACAACTGAAAGACTTATGGGAAAGGCCAAGTTGCCTCAGGTAAGTTACTCTGTTACGCACTGGAAAGAATTACTATATTTAGATTTAGAGCAAAGTACTTCCTGGAAAACAATCCAAGTGAACATAGTTTTGATGTGACAGCATGTGTCCAATTGAAAAAAAAAGATGGCTCATGATCTCTAGAAGCAGAAATCATCTGTCTGTCTATCTGCTTCACTGTCTCTGCACATAGAAGGTCTCAGAGTAGCTGCAAGCATCAATTCCCAGGTTCAAACCATTTCACGCTCTTCAGAACCTGGTTGGCAAAAATGTTAAATATAAGAGATCAAGCACATACTATACTTGTTTCATCATCAAACTGCCAGCAGGATGTCTCCAGGCAGTTTAACCAGTTTCCTCCAGAGTGCTCAGAAGCATCCTGAGTCATTTGCTAGTATGTGATAGGCAACGATGGCGTGCACCAAATCAATATGGCCCTTCAGATTTTGGTTCATTTTGTCCCCATAGAATGTGAAGTTCTGATCACTGGGTTTTGGGGTACATACCTTTAGCATCAGAGTCAGGCTCAAAAAGGCTTTGTTAGATTGACTCACAAACACAGACTGAAGTCATGAACGATGATTTATTATACTAAGATAAATGGTTAATGAGTTATGGCCAACTTCCTGCAAGGCCTCGTCCTTTGTGATGCTCATGGCTTTTTGTTTTGTTTTTCGGAGAAGAAGTAATAATAAACCGGAACAATCTCCACAGGGTTCCAGGCCTTCGGGGGTTAATAATTAGCATCCTAACTGGTTTACTGTAGATGTCTGTTGAAGACAGGCAGCTGCAGCACAGAGTTCAATCACAGAGCTCCTTCCGTCTTCTTGTTTTTAGAGTTGAGTCATCCCTGTCCCTCTCCCCCGCAGATCCAGCGAGGGGCCAGGGTTTCCCCCGAAGGCCGATCCCCTGGAGCCGCTGTGTTTATTGTTCATCAGAGGAAGCTTTAACTCCAGAACATCAGAAATAGCCAGGACACAGCGGTGTAAGAGCATCAGGAGCTGTGATAGACAGTTTAAATTGAAGCAGAGGCTAAAGAAAGAGGAGGCAGACAGGGGAGATGGCTTCTGCTTGCAGTGAGATGTACAACAACCACCAAATGGAAAACCTTTGTGAGTATCTGTTCGGTTGCCTTCTGTGTCTGGGAGAGAGGTCGAAGCTATTAGACTGCCGAGACGGGAGCGACTGGTTTGCATTAGGGACAATCAAGCGAAGGCATGATGTATCATCTTCAGATGGAGGAAGAGGGGGATACACAGAAACATCCCATCATGCTGCTGGAGCACTTTTTGCCTTGTTCCCGTTTTTTTGTTAAATTGCAAAATTCATATTTTAGTCGAGGCGAAGCTGCTTACGATGCACTATTGTGCACTTTATAATTCGTTCATGGTGAAGCAAGAAGCTCCCGCCTGGGTGTTCCTGTGGTAATATCTTAAAGAAAACAAGGCTTTTCTTAAGGAAGTGGATTTAGTTGAGTGTATGGTAATTGAAAGCGGTCGCGCTACTCTTTCTCTCGGTCTTTCTTAGCCTCTGTGCAAACACTCGGCGTTAAACAATCCAGCTGGGAAAGCTTTGTTGGCTTAAAACGGACCGAAAGACACCGTAGGAAAACACTTCCTCATTAACAAACACTCAGACTCTATAATCTGGCTGGTTTACTTTCTCTGTGGGCATCACTTAGAAATACCCAGCAGTTTCTATTCTGTTAATGCGGTAAGAAAGGTGATGACAAAGCAAAACAAATGCCTGAGTTATTGTAACCTTCAGGCCAAATGTGCAAGAGTCTGAGGAATAAACCTGCAGCAGTAAAATACTCTGGTGTCAACACGTGAAGTAGCTCAGGATATACGCGATCGATTAATCCATCCACACTGTTAATATATGGTCAGTGAACGCAACAGGGGGAGGAGGGGAGTCAGGGAGGCCACTTCAGGGGCAGATAAACCATCACACACATGCTGTCTCCATTTGCGCCACAGGGGAGCACAGCAACCACGGCGAAAAAACACAACAGGAAGTCTCCAACAGACACAGCTATCTCCACCGCAGATATACAGACCAAACCAGATGTTCTTCCTCTTTCCCCTTCTCCCTTCTGCTCCTCGCTCCACTCCTCCCCCTTCGTAATCTCTTTTTCTTTCCCTGACCCCCTTCCTTGTCCTTCCTTCAGCTCTCCTGCTCTCTCAGGGAGGATGTCACTGTGTCATTCGCCGTGTCATGGAAGTGACTTGTAATCAGCTCCATATGTGCTCTGCCGTGATTGGGCGGCCTTCAGCAATTATTCCTGACCTCCCGGCCAATCACAGAGCTCCTCACTGGGGCTCACTGCATCGATGCATGCTGCATTACTTCCTCAGCTCACAGTATTTGAATGAACTCAATGAGACTCAACAATCACTATGTTTCAAACAAAGACATTTAAATTTAAACTTATTAAAGAGAGTATGTGAAGGCTTTCTGATGAGCTCTTCTCTTCTCTTCTCTGCTGTGACTGGCGGAGCTTGTAAAGCCCGTATTTCCCAGTATGTACTGCATATTAAACACATTCATGTCTCAGACAGTGAACCACCAATTATAATGCATTCTAATCTAATTTATTAACCCCACACATTATCTTTAAAGCTGCATTTAGGACGAATGAAATAAGGGCCATACATACTTTACTTCTTCTTTAATCTTTTGTTCCCACGAGAGGAAGTAGCCTCGTCAAACTGCTGGGTCATGAGTTTCACACTGACAACATTGTTTATTGCTTTGTACGGAAAATATTCTCTCAGATAAAAGAGACATGTTCAGTGGGAATGTGTCATATTTTTTTCCCAGAAACCAAAAAGGGAGCTTTTCTTTATGCTTTTAGGACACTGAAAACCTTTACTTTACATGCTGCTCCATCAACAGAGGGAGGACAGAGATCAAGAAAAATAAGGATTTGGGTAAAGACAAATCAGAAAACACAGAACAGGAACAGTTTCAATGCAAGTCGCTGACATGGAAAACTCATGTTAAGTGCACAGAGAGGCTTATATGCTGATGATCTGTTGACATGAGATCATTAATGTCCGATTTCTCAGCATTAACTCCATAGTTTTATAATATCACCCGAAGCCCATGTAGAGCTCGTAGGACTTTATCATTGAGAACGTTAACAATAATAAAATGTGTGATGGTGTGAAGCCGCAGCTGAGTGTGAGCTCCAGCACCGGCAGGAAGGAAGCATTTGTGCTGAGTGTTTTGAAAACTTCTCTCAGGCCTTCAGTCTGTATGATGACGGAAAAACCTCAGCCATGTACAACAAAGAACCGAATGAATCACCCTCGCCTCGCCGTCACCGGACATCAAATACATTTTAACAATAGGGTCTTTCTTTAATTCTAAGATCATTTCTTGGAAAATCATTTTTTCAGAGTACATTACAGTCAGCAGGCCGGCTGTGATGAGAGTGATTCTCTCTGTTGTGGGTGAACTGCAACACAGGAAGTGCACCAGATCAATAGACTCCCAGGGATCTTCCATCTGTCTTGCAGGCATCATTGATTTCATTGCAGCTTAGTTCCTTCAAGTTGTTGTTACCCGAGTACTTCACATATCTGCAGGCTGAGTTGTGGCGGATCATAGTAGAAAAAAACACGTCCAAGAGGGGCTGACATCGGGCAGGTGGGCTAAAATATTGGGTGTGTTGTTACAGGCTATACAGTTATAGAGAACATGGGTACTGGGTGGTTCCCATGTGGACTACATCCTCCCCATCTGGGCCCTGTCGGAAGACAACCAAGGGCCATCATCAGCACGTCAGGGCTCTATGTGGGGCCTGCATGGAAACTGAGGACAACATTTTTTGGGCCCCATCTGGGACACCCACATGGATGTGTTGAGTTGTGGCATCTGTCACAAATCAGTAAGTGGTTTGTAGAGTTTGAGATGGGTGATTGTTTGTAAGAGAGGAGGGAGGAAAGAGAGCCGGCACACACGGAACAGAAGAGGGCAGATGGACACACACCAGGACAGAGAAGTAGAAAGGATATCATCTCTTGTCTTGCGCAAACGCAAAGGCAAACAAACTTTAACAAAAAATGTGCGTATGTCGCCATATCACTTTCCTGTTATCCTCCACACACACACACACCTCTTCCTCCAGAGGGTTTCACGTGGTTCGAGATAGTCTCCTGCATCCACAATGTTCCCCATTCACTTTCTCTGAATGAGGGGTGGGGCTGCCGAAATGCCTTCCTGGCCACTTGGGATGGCGGTCACATGACAGGGCTGTGGGCGTGGCCAAGGCAGCAGCAGTCCAGCCTCACCAGCTGGAGCTGTGATTGAGAGGGGAAGAGAGTGGGAGAGGAAGAGAGAGTAGAGAAGAGAAGGAGAGCAGGGAGAGTTGGGTGAGTTGTCGCTTTTTATGTTTGCTGTGTGCTTTTTGTCTTGAAGCAAGAGCTCTGGATGGTTTCGTGGAGAGGCAAGAAGAGTAAGGACTGATGGGGGAGGGTTGGAGAAGGGGGGGGCTGATTGGGTCTCTGAGGCTTTTGGTGTCAAACTTAGTTTGCCAGGTGTCTCGTGTGCTGTGTTCAAAAAGCAGTGTTGAGACCGAGAGGTGGAGACTGTGTGTGTTTTTGGCAGCAGATCGGTAGAAATCTCAAATTTATTGCACTTTCTCATTTCTTTTTTTTTTCCCTTATATTTTCCCTTTCCCATTGTTTGGGAGTTTGGAGGGTCAGCACCACCACTCTATCCCCCCCTCCCCACACGATCCGCTCCTCCCTCCCCTCTCCTTCTTCCTCCCTTCCCCTGCCCATTGTGTCTTCAGCTTCAGTGCATGCATGGATAATCAATTTGATATAATGGGATGAGTGTGGACCAATCAGGATAGACCTTATTCCACTTCAGGTTCTCCAGGGTTTTTCAGCTCTCGACCCATCAGACAGAGTTTCCAGGGTGACTTTGATCCAGTGCAGTGGATTATCCAAGCACTGATGGAGTTGATCTGTTGTGATGAGGTTTAATTTCAACATTCCCTCGTGTCTGTTTTTAGGAGCATCGGCTGTCCGGTTCAAGGAGAGTTGAGGAGTCACAGAGGTCATAATTCTCTGTGAAAGTTTTACTCTTCCACAGAAACTTCGCAAAATCATCAAGTTATGAATCTTGGTTATTCATGCACCCTGGGGCCAGCAAAACATCTGAAACGTTGGCTATCTTCCTCGCTTTCAGCATCACATGCTCTACTTTTACCCTGTTCGCTGAGACATTTGTTGAATAGTTGCTTTGTGAGATGCTGCACCCAAGAACCCTGAGCAACAGCTTGTGAATTTAATTTGCTTTTGGCTCCATTCAAGTTGAAGTACCATCAAAATCTCCCTGATATCTTCATAATTGACTATAGCATTGTGTAAAATAATGATGCATTTGACCTTTTGCATTGCGGCTGCTGCAGGTGTTGTTACACTGAGTTATGACAGTACACACAGAACTATTTATTTCCCCTCACAGAAGTCACACTGTGGAGTTTATAGCACACGTTACATCTGATACTGCAGATTCCTAATGTTTCCTCATATGTGATTTACATGCATCATTATTGCTTCACAACAGGCATCAGTCAGACACTCAACCATTGTTTTGTTTGTGCTAATCAGATTAGCTCTCTGATGATAAGTAAATCAATCAACCCAGGTGCTTGAGGGATTATTTGGGATGCAATTCTCACTTAGGTTTTTTTTCTCTCACACGAGCACTCAGACAACTTCTAGGACAGATATTTGGGGGTTTCAAGTTCGACTGAAAGATATCAGTTAGAGATGTATCACTGTGTAGAATCCGCCTGTTGTTCCCATCATGCTGCACAGTTCAGTCTACTTTTGGACCATTTTTCTGACCAAAGAATTTGCCTTGAAGAGACTTTAACATGTTCTACAGTAAACAACCAGATAGAAACAACAAATATCCTTTCCCACATCACAGTATGTCCTCATAGTCCTTCAGTATAATTGTATCCATGTGCGTAGAGGCTCGTACGTCCTGCTTGTCCTACGCAATCAGCTAGTGAAGAATGTAGAAAGGTGATACATTTCAGCAGAGAAGACAACCGCTCATACTCGCATGTCATGTAGCGTCAGTGTAACCGCAGCTGCCTGCAGTGGAAGGAAACTTTCTGTTCGACACGTCTGCCGCAGCAGGGAAGAAGTCGGACATGTCATGTCCTGTCAGGGTTCAAAGGTCGCGGGTCCGCCACCACTCAACGGACAGATCTGTGGTGGTCTCTTCTGCAGCTCCGTGGCAGCACTGCGGTCTAATCCTTTGCAGCTTTTTGCACTTTGATTTATTTGTAGACAATAGATTTTCCAAATGTGTGCAGGCTGTGTTTCTCTCATTGAAGCCTCCAAACCGATTCAGGCGCATACTTTCGTCCTCCCAAGGGTGCTCATAATAATGCATCTTCTGCATCTTGTGCTCGCTCTTGTTCTGTTTTTCTACCACTTATTACTGTTATTGCAGCAATAGCTCACATGTCTTCTCTCTCTCTCTCTGGTCTTACCCGTTCCCGCACTGACCCCTCCATCTACATCTCACCGTCTTCCTGTCTTCTCTTCACACACACGGTTGTTTTGAGCTGTTCGGGGACAGCTGCGCTACCAGACGTTTCCAGGAAGAGAGATGAGCAACGCCATCTGCTTTGCTCCACGTTATTCCAGGGGTTGTGTTCTCAGTGGGCCAACTCAAGTGTCAAGAGTGAAAGATGAAGTGGGCCTGTAGCATTCTTCAGAGCTTTCCTGAAGTGCTGAAGCCTTTTTTTTCATGTCCTCTGTACCCGTCATCGACCCTCCTGAGCCTCATCATCTTACATGGCAGGGACTTGTTATGGTGGAGGAGCACGTAAGGATATTTAACCAGACAGGTTCTTATGGTTTCACAGTACGGAGAGGGGATTGAGGGAGAGGTATCTCCTCATGCATGTACATTACGGCCCGAAGAGAACTTCCTTTAACTTCTCAGTTCCGCTCAGTCAGTCACATTAAGTTGGTGCTTTAAAAACATCCATTAACTTGATAAAGAAGAAATGCCCAACCTATGCTTTTTAAACACACTGTGATTGTGTTCAGCTCAGTGTCCGACCGTCACATGATGTAGATATCAACGCCTCACGGAAAGACACTTTGATATGTAAACATTTGAGGAACAACTGTAGGCACTGTTACAATCATCTCCCTCTCAGATCTGTCTGTGTTTGTCTTATGATGTGTTCTTTCTGCGGACGTGAAGGCTTTTGCAATTCCTTGGCCACTGCGTCGGCGTAATATGAATGTGTTTCTTTGGAATCTTTCACATGAAAGGTCTGATTAGAGGCTTCAATATAACAAATAGCTGACACGTCGAAGCCAAAGCCATTCCAATGACATCATCTATGGTTAGTATTTAAGGACTGCCTAATAAAATCACTTATATTAGTCATTTAGCAGATGCTTTTGTCCAAAGGGACTTACAGTATGTACAGTAAAGCAGTCCAGGAGCCTTTACATCTAAATTATATAAATAAAAACTATACCTGATGTAAAGACTCTGACTCGGCCGAGCGGAGTTATTATTTTGTGTTTTTAATGTTGTCCATGTTGTTTCTAAAATAGTTTTGGCTGTGAAACACACTCGTAGCTTCACTCTGAATAAACAGCAGATGACGTGTGATCTTCACTCAGCGGCACTGTGGGTTTCAGCCGTTTGTTCTGTGTGACAGATTGTCCATCTCATTATCGTAGTCGGTAGTAAACCAATACTCTCTCATATGGCGTCTCACCGATTGCCTCAGTGCCAATACACATTGTTGTGGAAAGCACTCAAACTCATCCGTTATCATGTCCTTTAACATGCTAAGTTATATCTTTTGATGTGCTCGTGTCTCCAGATGAGACAGAGTCACATTCTTTACCTGCCAGTACTCATGAAACGGCTTCAAAACATGTTGGAGGTGATTCTAAATGTTTGTGTTAATCCTGAGTGCATGTGACACTTTTATGACTGTCAGTCCAGTCTAACGCTGCCCTCTCCATCCATGTCCCCCAGACGGCAGCCGGCATAAAACTTAATGATCTGCTCCACAAAGGGAGCCAATAAAGGGCCAATGGAAATGTCAAATCTGGATTTAAATAAAAGGAAAAAGAGAGGGGGAAGGAAACTGAGGGTGATAATACACTTACATGGACACTAACAGAAAAGACAGCGGCCACAAGAGCCCGGGCAGAGCGGCAGGGACTTCCCCTCAGAGGAACCCATGTCAATATGCAGACAGTGTTTAATAGCTGCCAGTAACTGAGTGAGTGGAAGAACAGACACGATAACTTCATTTCCCAAAGCTCAACCCCCCAGGAGAGATGGCTATCCAACATATGTTTAACAGACTGGAAGCAAGCACAGAAAGTAAAGATCCTTTCATCCAGGGAGCTGCATTATAGTACGTTTAGTATTAGTTATCACTAATCTAGATTTTGTGAACACCACAGAATAGTGGAACATCTGACTTGAATTTCTGAATCTGTCCAGTGTTGTGTGTCAATGCCAGGGTTGGAAGAAGTACTGCAATACTTTACTAAAGTAAAAGCAGAAATACCAAAGTCTAAAAATACTCCAATTCAATTAATGTTGCTGAATTCAAAAGGTGACTTGTGAGTACAGAAGAATCATCGTTAAAATTTACTTTAAGTATGAGAAGTAAAAGTACGTTTGCATGCAGGTTGACATTGTTACAAATGTGGAGTAGGAATTTAATCACTAACAAATACTTGCACAAATGTTTTCTTTCATCAGTTTGGAGCCATTTTCAGATACTTGTGTACCCCTGGGTGTATTAGCAGCACACTACTGCATCTTGTCATATATCATGTTTTCTTATGACAGTTGTCAAATAAACGTTGTGGAGTGAAATGTGCACTTGCCTATGAAATATGATAAACTAGAAGTATAAAGTATCATGGAAGCTGAGTACAAGTGTCAGAAATGCATGTAAGTCCAGTACTTGAGTGAATGTACTCGGTCACATTGCACCGCTGCTCAGTGAGTTCTTTGCTATTTGTTTGGGCTGCGAGAGAACAAGAGCACATTGTTTAGAATTGATGAGGTCTCATTTCCTTGCAATCGTATCCTGCATGAGAGCAGCAGGATTTTCCAAACATTCATCTTGCATGTCGAAGCTGAACGCAGCACAAACATCAACACTGCCGGACTTTCGCACAATCAGCTTTATTGAGATTCCTTCTTTTTATTACTCTCAATTTATCTGAGTGGAATCGACATAAAGCTGCAAGCAAGCTGAGTAAATGAGAACCCACATTTGATTGATATTTACATTATATGCATGTAAATTGTACATATAGTGTGTAAAATATAACATGCTTAGAGTTATCTACAAATATATAATTGTGACGTTGCAGGAACACGAGAGCAGAGTTTGTGAGAAACTCTCTTAATCCTGGACTGAACATAAATTATGGTCAAGACATAAAACCCTCCCACACAGATCAGTTCCTTATGTTCAGTGTTAGTCATCAACCACGCAATTTCTCAAAAGTTGAGCCTCATCAGGACTAATCACATGTTATGAATCCTTTTGCTGATTTCTTTCTGCCTCTTTAACCCCACGTTGTCCGTCTCTCCCTGCAGGATAGTTGTCGTACTGATAGGACCCAGGTTAGAAGACAGGCTGTGAAGTTGTTCTTGTGGATTCATGATGGAAACGGAATTTCTTTGTTCTGTTTGAGGCTTCACTATAAAACAGTGACGGCCCCGCTCCTGATCATGTTTCAGTCTGTGTGTATTGGTTGTGATGTGCCTGATGGGATTCTGATGAAGGCTTTGGAAACAGTGTTGAGTTCAGTGTAGAATGAAGTAGATCCTCTGTTCCAGTTTCCTCAGGAGGTTTCAGGCCAGTTTAAGGAACAACGTTGTTATTGAGAGCTGTTGGCTGATATTTGCATGTTTCATTATTACTTGCGTTATGTTGCATGATGTCTTGCTTCTCTGTCGAGGTTGATGCAGGAAGAGAATGCTGCCTTACAGCAGTTTCGTGCTATTGGTCAATAAAAACACATCTTGTTGTTTACTCAGGCTTCTCATGCAAACAGCCTCCAAACCTCTTATCACAATTACCATCCTGTCACTCTAATTGTTACAAACGAGTCTGAGTGTTTGATCTCTCAGAGACTCACCAGCCTTCACAGGATATGCACAAAGGAGTTGTACACTGGTGCACAGTAGTAATATCTAAAGCCTTTTTTTTTCTCTTATTACTATGCACTGTGAAGTGCGTAGGAACACCTAATGGGGCGGAATGACCTTTAACGTGCTCCTACAGCAAGAATAACTATTATACCCTTGAAAACTGAATAAAGGAATAACAATTTATTGGTCAAAACTGATGCATCAGAAGCCAAGATAAGTTCTTTAGTCCCTAATATAGATCAAATCCAAGTAATAGTATTCCCCTAATGCCCATTGGTGGCATTTGTCATCATAAACATTCCAACTGAAGTCTCTCAAACATCACTTCCTCTGTGTTAACCAATATTTATTTGTAAAATTGGGTGAGTGTCTCTTTAAGATGCATGTATTTCTTGTGCGGATGTAAATGCTGAGGGGGGTTTCAGTTCTGAATTCATCAGTGCAAAACAGGAAACCAAATGTTCATCATAGTGCAGATAAATAACCTGTTTTTAATCACTGTTAGTGATATAAAAGCTCTTTGAAATACACCAATGTCTTTCAAAGATTAGTACAATAGTTACTCTGAAGATTAGCCACAACTGCTCCTACACACATGTAATATCACCTTCAGAAATGTATTGATATTTATGTTCATACCAGTCATCTGTCGTCAGGGATCTTCTCATGCAGAGAAAACTCCTCCATTCATTGAACAAACCTCTAAAACTAGCTTATCTGAAAGATAATTCTAATGTCACAAGGTAAAAATCATTTAATAATCTAATTTATTGAATGCATACTTTGCTCTTGACATGTGTTTCAATTCAAGCTGTATTAATTCAGATAGTTTGTATAGTACAGGAATGTTGTAAGCGGGCCAAGTATGTTCATGTGTTTTCTCACTGAGGTCGAGGCTGTTGATGCACCTGCTTTGTCTTCTGACCGTCATTTGAACCAACAGTGCACTTTTTTCTTTTTCTTTCAGCTTAAATAAAACACTGTTCTGCCAAGGAATTTTATGTCACTGACCTCTCAGATGCGTTGTTCTATTTAGACGCTTTATATGTATCATTGTCTCATTCGGCTGTCTCACAGCAGCGGAGACTCGTTGGAGTCGAGATCTGACTCATCGGTCCGTCTACTTTCATCTGCTGCACTTACTCATGGTTCCATGGCAAAGGTTACTAACGGTGTCTTTGTGGAGCGCTGTGACACTCTCATCCAGATCTGACTCATGCAGAGACTCTAAAGACACATAAGTATATATTTCTCAAAGAGCAGCGGACCATGATTCCTGATGGCCGGCTCCCGACTTCTGAGAAGGCTTGTGGTTCCATTAGCTGCTGTAAATGTGCATAACTGACGTTAATATCAAGCTGGCAGTCAGGCTTGGTTACAGCGGATGTGCACATCTTGCATTTCCCCGTGCTTGTTACTATGTCTGTGCATAGGCCTCTGCCAGAGAGTGTCCTTCTATTCTTGGAGAGGAACCATGTAAGATTGCAGATGGCCTGGCTGGCATGGTAACGGAGCCCAGGAGGCAGTTTGGCTGCAGACCTGGAGTATGGCATTAAAGCTAATCTGCATTCTGTCGAGGCCAGTGATGCAACTGGGCTCCGTGCAGGGATAGCCAAATGACTCTTTCTGACACTATGCAATTTTGCAAACACATCTCATAGGCTAAAGATAAACGGATGACAATGCTTCATTGTATCACTTCCAAGACTCTGCAGCTCCACGCCGGGTTTCTTGAGTACAGCGGTACAGCCCTAAATCAGTATTCACACAGGGTTCATATTCCAACATGGATTTAACTGTATTATTGAAAGTTAGGCTTGACTTCGACTGATTAATGACCTACAGCATCGGGATCATTACGCCCATTTTCCCAAGATGTCAGCAGTTTTGGCCAAGCCACATGTGGTATCACAGCGCAGCTCGTCGTCAATCATTAGTCCGTCTGGGAGTTGAAGGATGGAAAGACGGATACAAATAGAGACTGTTGAAGGTGTGGTACACACATCAGTGTGGTCTGAAAAAAAGAAGGTCTTTTGTCTTTCTTGGTGGGGATGAAAATGAGTGAATTTAGAGATATTACAGCTGCTAAGAATGACCCTCCACTCCAAACAACTTTCTGACTGTTGTCCCTTCAATTGGATATTTGAGCTTCATTGTGCTGGATGATGCATGTGCAGTGTTGCAGGAAAGCTTCTGTGCTCTCCTTAAATCATTATGGACGGGCTGCTATTGTCATGGCAGACAAATGAAAAGCTTATAGCCGGTGTCATTGTGAGCTCACTTGTTTTATTGCAGAAAACCAATACAACCTAATACAGAATTTAAGCAGTACCAACGTGCAAAGAAAGTCAGAAGGACAAAGGCTAGCTGTCTGTCTCCATTCAGCTTCAGGTATATATATGTCTGTGGTTTGTAGTGAGTGTGACTGCAAACCTCACACAGACAATTACACCACAAGTTTCTGTCTTAGCACAGGCAATGTCTCCTCCTACACCAGGAACCGAGTCGCTGCTGCTGCGAGCAGCATACCAGCACAGTTGGCAGTGTGTTAGTTCGCTCGCTGCAACAGAGCTTTCCCCGTCCGCTGGCACCTCCTCAAAGTGAGGTAAGCTGTGATTTGTAGTTGGCAGTTTCTTTCTCCCAACAATGTCTGTCTAGTTTGTCTTACTAATTCTTGGAGTATCAAATTCATCTGCAAATTCTGCAGCTGCACTTGGGTTCCAACTGCCACTGACAGTTCTGAAACGCTGGACGTGTTGCTGACTGAAAGGAGGTTTCCTGTTCCCTTGTGATTTATCACTTAGTTTACAGTTGAGTAAACAACAGTGCACAGAAGGATCACTGGAGAGAATAGAGAGTGGAATGTGTTTGGCCATCTGTTTGTCTTGCTGTTGGTGCAGGTTGGGGTTCTAGCAGACGGCAGATAACCACCTTTGTTCGGTCGACCAGGCAGGTGCCCATGAATGTGAATTTGAAATCTGATGCATCCTGTTTCACACAGGAAATGAGCTGCTTGATATCTTTCACTGCTATTCTGCAACCGACACAATTTCACTTACATTTCTGTAAATAGTAATGCTGTTGTTAAATAATTGCTTGCTTGACTGGATTGTTGAAACATGTTCTGATCATGACTCCAGAACACATTGGTGTCTCTCTCTCCCTTTGTATTATACAGAAATATATGATGGGATTGAACATCTTTTTATGTTCCGCCTCTTGTTCTCTGCGTCCCTCAGGGTCAGAGGTCAGTCTGAGCCACAGCAACATGTCTGAATACGCCAAGCCCCAGCACCCCGCCCCACAAGGGAAAGGGGAGAAGACCCATGGCAGCGACTTCAGCTACGTCGGCATCGATGCCATCCTCGAACAGATGAGGAGGAAGGCCATGAAAAAGGGTTTTGAGCTCAACATCATGGTTGTGGGTGAGTCTGGCACTGATCTGCATCACCATTAAATAAAACACTCAGTTAAGTCATCTGCAGCTTGAGTCCATGTGTAAAACAAGATGAAATGCCAAACGGCATGAGAAAGAAAATGTTGTTTATATTTTAATTGTTCTCTTTAGCTAATAATAATAGCTCAGTGATACAACAGTGTTTGTGGCTAATACAAAATCCCTGCTGACTGTATGTAAATATCCCGGTGGTGGTTTTCCTACAACTAAAAATATGTGGCATGATGTGAACATAATGTGCAACCTTCCAACCCAGCCGATCCTTGAGCCGGTTTATGTCTTCATGTTACATTCATCTCAAACATTATCTCAAAATATAAACTGACACAGATGTCTCCAACAAGCCCTGCAGCTGTGATTGCTTCCATATGTGTGTGCAACAGCTATCGATTCAGCACTGGCTTGACTGAAATCTTTCAGTTTGCATTAAAAACGTTTCAATTTAAGCTGCAGTGTCACAAAATGCAAAGCAGAGAAAGCTGACTTCTATATAGTTCATATAATTCTGCACTAAAACGTGCAGTATTTACTCAAAGTTCTCAGTTCTTCTCACTGCAACACAAAACAGGAAGTCGTGCACACAATATTCTTAGTTTGAAATCTTCCCTGACCAGAAGAAAACCTTTCTTCAATGTGTTTATCATGAATCTTCTGTACTCTGCAGCTGTACATTAATGCAAGTTGGAAAAATAAAATGCACGTATGGAGATTCACCTGGCATGATGTCTCTTCACTTTGTGTGTTCATTAAGTAACAAATATAACCAGCTCACATGTGCACACTTGAGTGAATAAAAAGAGGCGGTCAGGCTGAGACTGGCATAATGACGGCCATTACTCTGACAAGCTGGAGTGCAGGCTACCGAGGAAGCACTCACACTTCTCAGAGAGCACCATTTAGGTGTCACCATTAACTCTGTGCACACTTAATCACTGGAGATATCTGTGTACTGTGCATGCAGGAAGGCAAACATAAAATATAAATGCATACACTTACAGGAAGGAATGTGGAAATGTTTCTTAGAATGCAGTCAGGTTGATTTCAGGCCCTGCAGGGCTGCGCTTTGCACAAAGAACGAGATAGTATGTCAGCACAACTGCGAGGAGGCGTCACGCTGCATAACAAACAATGAGTTGTTGTATTTGGACTGATAATGTAAATCAAAAGACTCCTAGAGATTTATAGATTTGGGGGAAAACAGAGAGGGTACAGAAGGGGAAGTGAGTTTTAGTGAGAAAGTGATGACACTGCAATATGACAGTTCATTCTTATTTTAAAGTGAAGCAAAGATGTGCAGATAAAACAAGAAAAGAGCAAGTAAAGTAGTTTTTATTTCCTGGAGGGAGCTTTAATACACAGACTGTAATTGTATTTTTCGAGGAGATTCCAAACTGCAAGGCTGTAAATTATTGTCATTATTTTAATCTTGGTGATTTACTAAAATCTGCTTCTGAAGGAATTTGTCTCAAGAAAATAAACAGTCCAGTATCCAGAGGGATAGGACACCTTGGAGTCGTATTCCTCACTGTAAGGCCGGTACTGACCTGCCTGTTAGGTTTCTCTTTTGATATCTTGTTAACTCCACCAACAATATGCTGTTGTTAAGCTTACTTCAAATATAAAGTTTATTAGATTCTATGTTGCCTCTGTAAATAATGTAACACGTAACAGGATAAAACAGGATGGAAAGTCAAAAAATAAAAAAAACACTAGATGGCAAGTGAGGACATAAAAGGTCAGAGCAGCTGTTGTCTGCCTCTGTCCTTTGTGGTGTCCACCATGAGATGCATTTGCGTAATCCCTGCCCCTCAGCCAGCTGACCTTTAGATTCCCATCATGCAGAAAGAGCAGCCAGGGTGTCTCATTGTGGCAGCGTGTGTGTGTGAGAGAGAAAAAGATAATGAGTGTGTGCTGGTGTGAATGTATGTGTGAGTGCATGTAATGTTTGTATGAAAAAAAAGTGAGTGTGTGTGTGACAGAGTGGTGTGTGTGTCACAGGGGAACTGGCAGTGTGACAACGCTCAACATGTCACAGCGGAAGTCAAACAAGGTTGTGAACATGAAGGAAATAATGTTTCAGAAGTTGGTACACGGGTTTGTGTCCATGGCAGCTGCTGCAGAAATGTTCTCACAGTATTTTCTACTTCTCTGTCATGTGCATATTCAGACTCACTGTTGAGCAGAAAAAGTCCTAAAGTAACGTTTGTGATCAAGTTTGACCCTGTGATGTTCTTGATTTAAAATCCCGGAATGTGTTTGCAGTTTCTCTGACTGGTGTGTTTGTGTTTTGCTGAGCAGGGCAGAGCGGTTTGGGAAAGTCCACTCTGATGAACACGCTGTTCAAATCTAAGGTGAGCCGCAAGTCGGTTCAGCCCAACGCGGAGGAGAGAATCCCCAAGACCATCGAGATCAAGTCCGTCAGTCACGGTCGGTCAAGCTCATGTTTGTTAGCAGCTTCAAGACGATCAGTCATGTTCTTCATATGCTGTGTGTGTTTGCAAAGAGGAACACTAATGAAATAGCTTTCCTCTGTCCAGATATTGAGGAGAAAGGTGTGAGGATGAAGCTGACGGTGATCGACACTCCCGGCTTCGGGGATCAGATCAACAACGAAAACTGGTGAGTTCAGGTTACTTTGTCTGAAGGCCTCAGTAGCTGTTAGTAATGAAGGTCAAACTGAGCGGTGACAACGTGACATCACCATTACTGAGTCCCTTCATACAAGATGTGAGGACAATGATCCTCCGGTTACTGCTAAGAAAAGCCGTTATTGGACGTAGATATAGAAGATAATAAAAAGCAGAGGGTCAATATAGTCTATCATAATATTTGACACAATATTGTTGTGATAGGAACATGACGTGTTTTCTTCTTTCTGCACGGATGATGTGTTTCCCAGTTCCCCGTCATCGCTTCTCTGCCAGAAAACCAACGTTTTATTGACACGGGCCCAAAGTCATGGCTACGAGGCTCCAGTGGATAACTGTGAGCTAATGCAAAGTCAGCCTCTCATTCCTCTCATGCTCTGTATTTCATTCCTTTTGACAGCTGGCAGCCCATCATGAAGTTCATCAATGACCAGTATGAAACCTACCTGCAGGAGGAAATCAACATCGACAGGAAGAAGCGGATCCCCGACACTCGGGTCCACTGCTGCATATACTTCATACCTCCCACCGGCCACTGGTGAGAACACATGTTCTGTGGATACACAGCTGTCCAGGTTGTTGTTCCTCAGCCCGGTAGTTTCTCCCACAGCTGCAGAGATGAGTCTGTCTCTCTCGCTAGTAACAACTCATCATCTCCTCAGGAACCCCAAAGTATCTCTTGAAGAGTCAGATGTCAATACGTATGTGGACTCTCTCTCCCACAGCTGACTGAAGCAGTCAGACAGTGAAACAATTATCAGATGTGGTGGAAAACAAACAGGGAGGTTTCATTCCAAATTAAGTTCCTCAGATTAGTATAAGTACACTCACTTGTCTGTATATTAGGTCCACTTCATGAAGTATAATACAACATGTCTGCCAGAAATCCTCCCTTCAAGAGGACTTTGTTTACTTTTTCTGTACATTTCTTTTATTTTGAGTGCTGTAATTTGGGGGACTGTTTAAACTCCGCCGGGTTATACTGAGAGGGATATTTTGACAACCCTATTTCTATAAATTACGATTGACAAGATGCACATTATGTACAGTGTGAATTCCCTCCGTGTATCCGTGCAGACTGCATGTCTTTTGTTGAACCAGACTGCTTGCTGCTCTTACACAACATTTGCTCTGGCGCACTATACTAATGCAGTTAATTTCAGACCACACATTTCTCCTGCTGCTTTGTCTGTGATTATGGTCAGTTGCTCCAAGTCGACTCTATAATTTTTTTTCCGATTTCGCTGCAGTGATTTTTGCGTCCTCATGCGCGAGGGTCAGGAAGGGACGCACACGGCTGCACGTATAGGCACAGACCAACATTCATTTATAGTTTATACAGGCATCTTCATAGAGTGGTGGTTCTTTAGGACTCAAGTAGATAAAATCAATCTCAAGTCTGCCATCTGCAGCAACTGTAAACACACTCCTTCACTAACCATTTGACCTCTTATCTCGGGTGACGGCTGGTTCACATATCTGCGCACAAGTAACTCAACAGTTGTCCACTTAAACGTCCTTTCTGTGAGAGCTGGATGACGTGTGTCTCTGCGTCCTGCTATTTGACAGCCGCCCTCATCATCTGCTCATGTCACCACAGCTGCAGCTTCAAGTGTTTTAGACTAACTGGGCACACAAACATGCTTTGTATCTACACTATGTGGAGGCCGACAGCTGCGCGGCTCAGCCGACCCGTTAGTCCTCTCTCGCTGTGAATCGGTGAACATGTGCATGTTACTGAAACATGAATACATGGATGTAAAGTCTCATGTTGACAGCAGAGGTGTCAACATCTGTCAGCTAGTTGTGTTGCAGAGTTGCAGGCAGGAGAAAAATGTAAACATGTGTTGGGGTTACCTGAACCGTGACCCGACAAAGAGATGTATGTTGAATGGACAGATTATATTATAATTGCAAGCATGAGAGGAATCTATATATATATACAATATATAGATGCTTCTCATGCTTGCAATTATATTTGTGTTGACAGAATCTTTTCTTTGGATCTTTAATGAAACAATGAAACAACACTTGAGTTTGTCCTGGACAAGTTGTGATGTTGAAATCAAAACAAGACGTTTTGTTTGTTTCAGATTGTCCTTTTTGCCTGAACAATGCTAAACAGCAGCTTCTATGTACCACTGCTGTAATGTCATTTGCATATCAGCAATTTTCCTTTGAAGTTGCCTGAGTGGTTTGAGATAGTTTAACCGCGGTCACTGAAGCACAACACAGTCTTGGCAGTCGCGGCCATTTCTGATAACGGCAAAGTCATCCACACTGTTCTCCCTCTGGTCAGTCCTGTTATTACCTCATTTAACACGTCTTCTTGAGAGGAAAAAAAAGGTTGAACTTTTGACTATCCACTTCAACACTGTTTCTGATCTGATTACCCAGAAGTAGGAGGACACTGAGGACCATCTGCACTCTGGCTGGCTCTCTTCTCCCATTGTCATTTCACTCCAGGGCTCATCCTTTCTACATGACTAACGCTTCTTTAACCACTGAAATAGGACAATTTGTGTGAGCATGCAACACAGATAATGTGTGCATACGTCCGTATTTATGTCTGTCCAACATATGTCGTGCAGGGATTCCACAGTATACTTGAAAATGCTCGGTCATGCATGTGACTTAACTCACACGACTATCTAAGAAATATTCACACATGAACCGTTTTGATTCAGTGTGTTTGACCTCTTGCTCTTCTATTCTCCACATCCGTCTGGATGACATATGCATGAAACTAAACTCTCCATCCTCATTCGGTTTACATTGTCATTTTGCCTCCTGCTCTCTGTTTGCACATGCTCCCCAGTATTTCCTCCTTTGCTCATAGTGACATGTCAGCTACGCCTCTCCTCCAGCTGCGCCCGGGTTTGAACCAGACTGGCCTGAATTGGCTGGGTATAATTGGAGGGCAGAACTGACAGCACGAAGCGAGTTTGTCTGGAGGAGCAACTTGAGGCGACGCTGAGATAGGAGGAAACACTGAGGGCAGAGTAGGAAACGCAACGGAACTGAGCTGCAGTGGAGACGTACACATGGACACCACTAATTATTTCTCAACTTTACTTGCAGCGATCATGAAGTTATAGCAGGGGAAAAGTAAGAAACTTATATGGGAGCGGTGTTAAGGAAAACAAAGACGAGAGAACTTGTAAACAAATGTGCTTTTAGTGAAGTGAAAGAAGCTCATTAAAAGTATTAGACAATAGATGAAGACCCACAGTTCACTGATGGATTAGGACTGTGGAACCCTAACAAATGATCTTCTCTTCTACCTGGTTAGACTGAATGAAATGGAAAAGACCATGATTGCCATCTAGTGGTTGATATACGTCATTACAATAATATCTTAGGCATTCCCATGACCTCGGTCTCTGTATTGGAAATAAGTTATTTGTGCCAGAGATATAATTTTAAGATAAAAGTATTTGATCCAAGCAGGATCTAACACTTCAAAGTTCTGTCATCCGGACTAAAAGGATGCAGTTTAAATCCTGGTAGGTCTGTGAGAAGAGCTGCAGAAACAGCGGCAATGCTATGACTTGATATCATTGACTCCTTTTGAAGCCCAACTAATGTTTTGAGTGTCCTATAAAAGATACACACTGAACACAGCAGTGACATGTTGTACGTTTGTGTATGAAATTAAGCTGTGATCTGTGTTCCTCCTCCAGTCTGAGGCCTCTGGATGTGGAGTTCATGAGGCGTCTCAGTAAGGTGGTGAACATCGTCCCCGTCATCGCCAAGGCCGACACACTGACCCTGGAGGAGAGGAGCTACTTTAAGGAGACGGTGAGTGGACTGTGTTTGAATGGGGAAAGTATTTGTGTGTATAATCAGTTTTTTTTTTGCACATGCATGCAATTTCATATGCATTTCATGCACTTTCCTCCCATCACGCCTTCAAGCACTTGGTGTGCTTGTAGCTCACATGTAGAGCCCAACATCCCCCAAAAACATCCCTTTATTACATTGGTGCAGATGAATCCTGCTGGACAAGAAAAACACACAAACTGAAGGGAAAACATAACTTTCTTAGTGTAGTAATCCCTTTTAAAAGGTCTAACAAAGGCCTGAAGTAAAAGTGCATCAGTCAGAGCTGCAGGCCGCTAGGGGTCCCCGATGGCTGACGAATATTTCCCCACAGCAATGTATCAAAATATGGAAGCCGCAGCGACCGCGACCCCCTCCTCCTTAAACAAATGGATGATTTGCAGTTAATCTCTGCAGGAAACCTCCCTAAAAAAGGGCCTCATGCAATTCCTCTTGAACTTCATGATAAAGTGTCAATGAAGGAGAATTAAGAATTAACTGGTTGCAGGAGAGAAAAAGAAAAACAGAGGTTGAGGAAAAAAGAAATCATGACAGTGGTGAGTAAATACTGAATGCCGGCCAGGAAGTTTTCAGCAGCTCGCCGCCTCCTTTACCCACATAATGTTTTTGGGGTTTTTTGGGTGAATTTAGTTTTTCCACTGAAACCAGTTCAAGTTTTATATATTTATTTATTTTTGATGTGGAACATTTGTTTTTAGCTTTCATTGTTCTCACATACTTTCTAAGTTAATGGTGAAGTCGCTGGTTGACGGGACCCTGTGAGGATTTTAACTCTCCAATCGCCACGGGAGGTCAAACGGTTGGTAAAGCAGCCTGACCAACACGCGTATGTGCCTCCACAACCAGTGGTTGTTATCATGAAGAGCTGCCAGGCATCACAAACAAAAGCCATCTGGGTGAACCCACACCGTGTATATCTTGGAAATTACTGTACCATCAACATAAGTGTAACATGCTCTCTCTCTCCAGACGGAAGCCTTTTAGCTCCATTTATTTTAAGTACTTACCTACCAAACTGACTTTCTCAACCCGTACGTCTGGCTGTTATTGTAGACGGGGAACCTCTGTCCAGTTGCCAACAAAGGAAGACAAGCCCTTTATTAATCTACTGCGTCAGACACGCAAGACTTCTCTGACAAGCAATTATCAGCATGTTAGCGGCACACAAAGCCCATTAACTTGGCAGGTAGACTCTATTTTAAAACACAAAAGCTGGTGCGAGACGTCCTCCACTGTGATCTCACGTCTGTCATCCCTTCATCAAGTGTTTCCCTGCTCCAACACATTCTTGCCCCACCTGGCTCGAGTCTTTAACAGTCTGTGCCGTATCTCCTCCTCAGTGTTATTCTGTTGGATAATTCTCAATCTGCAGGAGGTGGACGGCCACCTGCCTCCCTCCGCCACTTCCTTAATCTCTCCATCATCCCTCCAAGAATACAGACTACTCTAATAGCATTTTTGAGACGCACAAAAAGGTGTCTTGGCTACCATTTGTCCCCTGATGCCTGTATCAGAATCCAATAAGAACAAAGCAGGGATCGGACCGGGCCCTGGCGGAGGATGGAAGCCGCGGGGCTTGTTGCTCGGTTGTTTGGGTTGGCTGCACTCGCTCTGTTTAACCCTGAAGATTATTGGCTAAAAGCCTCTCGTGCCAAGTGATTTTTTTTCCCCCCACATTTTCCCTGCAGCAACCAGACATGCAAACTCAATAGTTTTTTGTTTTTAATTTAATGTTTGGGCTCAGTGTGTCCTGTGAATGTTGTGTATGTGGCTCTTTGTAGAATCTAACTTGGCTTTTCACCCTTTCATGAAACTCCGAGGAAGCTTCCAATGATGAACAAAAACACAAAGAGTTTGATCACAGACTGAGAAGAAACTGTAGTAATTGTGGGATTGAACCATCGTTCGTTAAAAGGATGTTTATCCCAGATTCAGTCATTATAAAGGCATACGGATAATTAGGGGGCTCCTTTTTAGAAGCTGTACCTCAGTCTGGATGTGTTTCCTAAGAGCGGTAAACCTCCATGTTAACTCCTCTGTGTGAAGTATGTAAGAAACCATTTAATGTCAACAAGGACCAGGAGAACATAATCAAGTGGTTATTTAATCACTCGTGTGTTTTTAAACAGCTTCTCCTCAACTCCTGGGCCCAAACTCAAACACTCGTATGTAAACAGGATTTGTTTCCAGCTACGTGCAGCCGATGAACTCGGGTGTCAGCTGCGAGGCTTTTCGCTGCGATGGTGAGATGATGGATGAAGGGTTCAGGTCCGATTGATTGTTTGTGTTTGGCAGTCGGACTTCCTTTTTCTTCCCCAGCCTCTGTTTCAACCCTCGTCGTGGAAGCCCGTTCTTGATTTTTCAATGTGTTGCTTTGTTTTTCTTTGTGCAGATTAGGGAAGAGCTGCGAGCCAACGGGATCGATGTTTATCCTCAGAAAGAGTTTGACGAGGACGCGGAGGACAGGATGATCAATGATAAAATCCGAGTAAGGTCACCTTGCTAAGTTCAGACGGTGTTCTCACGTGGCTTCAGCACATCAAGTAGCAGCATGACCTTGTAACACTTCCGTGCACCTCAACAGGAGATGATCCCTTTTGCTGTGGTGGGCAGTGACCAGGAGTACCAGGAGAACGGGAAGAGGATTCTGGGGAGGAAGACTAAATGGGGCACCATCGAAGGTAATACACAGAATAATATACACATGTATGAGTGAAGCAGACACACACACTTCACCTACCTATAACCATATCGACCTACATACCTAAAACCAACCTCACAATAAACCTTCACCCAGCAGCTTCTGAATTCATTATGTTCTTTTCACGTATTCCAAACCTGATATGCTAAAATGACCATCTGTACGCTGGAGTGCTGGTCAAACTCTAAATTGGCTCATTTACCGTACCGGGTCCCATCTGTCTGGTTGACACTGTCAAGGCGGCAATTAAAATTATGTAAATAACATGATCACATGCACGTTACCTGCTGGGTGTATTGTTGTGATATTAAACACACCGAGGTGAAGCGGTTGCACAAAGAAGACGCAGATTGTCTGTCATGTTCGGGGTATTGAACACGTGTAACGTTGCAGACCGCAGGTTTAAGATCCGGCCGGCTCATCTACTATCAGCAATAGTAGTAGAGAGATATTAATATTGGAGAGATTATAAACGTGATATTTTTTATTAAAATGCAGGATTGATGTGTAAAACATTGAGTTTAACCGACTGCAAGGCGGCTTTTGTTACAAAAAAAATGACCCTGAACCCTTTTAATGTTCCAATTTGAGAGTGGCTCCTGCTCTTTAAGCTGTCGGAAATTAACCCTGCAGGGTGAGAGAGGTGAAGTGCAGAGAGCGCGGGGACCGATGCCGTCATGTCCAGCTCAAAGAACAATGGCTTCTTTCTAGTAAAGGCGAGAGGTGGGAGAGGAAGCTGCTGGGCTGCTGGACGTCTCTGCACCAACATCATAAATTAGGCCTCAGAGGACAAGCCAGAAGTCAAGTCTCTATATATCACAAGTGGAGAGGAAAACGATTTTCAGGGGTTGAGGGAACAATTAGTACTAGAGAGAGGAGAAGGAGTGAAGTAGGCCTGCAGTGTGTGTGTGTGCTGTATATCAGGACTTCACACCACCAAATGAGTTAAAAGGGGAGATACCGACGCATTTCATCTTTACCAGTTAATAGTCTGTTCACTCCGCACCAATCAGCACTCAGACTCAGCAGTTATTCCACTCTCCTCCTTTCAATGGCAATTTAATTTCCTGCCTCTGGATTTCAAAGCTTTATATAAATAGCACCCTCCTCCTTTTCATTTTCACTCTTGACACAATCTGTAATTCAAACATGTGTTAGCCCTCCTGGAGGCACCGGCAGCTTGTCGCAGGGAGTTTTTGGGGGAAAACGTCTCACTTAAAGTTCCCTCATAAAAAAGGCGGGAGCTGAGATGTATTAAATTACTCGAAAGTGGAGGAGTGAGTTATCTTGACTTAAGAAAATTGCTGCAGATGTCATGCGAGCGGGCGGCTGCCCTTCAGTTGACTTAGCAGCAACACTGCCATCTGGTGTTGGAAAGAGGTAACGGCAAGTGTGTCGGAGCTGAGAGAGTTGTCTCATGATGTCGTTGGTTTATTTGCCTGAGGAAGTCCAGCTCCAATTAAAAAATGCACTTTTCTATGAGTCTCTCAACTTATATAAGTGAACAAAATATTTACTTTTCTCTTTCTATCTTTGTACAGTTGAGAATATTGCACACTGTGAGTTTGCTTTCCTGCGAGACCTCCTCATCAGGTAAGACCCCGTACATGTACTATATATACATGCAACATGTTACTGTTATATGTGACTATTGTAGAGTTTTTATAACAGTTTATAGGAGACTATTGATGCTGAAATGAACAGGAAACAACTTTCCCTATAAGACTTTGAGAAATATAATTATCTAAGGAGTTTGAGAAATTTCCTTGATAAGTTTCTATAACAAAATACTTTTAGTTTGAATATTGGTAGATTAGTTGTTTATGATAGCACAGCAGTAGTTTGTGGTTTGTACGAGCCTCACTGTCATTGTCATATCTTTCAGGACACACATGGAGAACATCAAGGACATCACAGGCAGCATCCACTATGAGACGTACCGCGTCCGCCGGTTAAATGAATCTAATAGCCATTTCACCTCTCAGCCGTCTGTCCATCCTGCTGATCAGCCGAAGGCCAACGGTCAGCCCGAGGGGCTGCCCAACGCCGTGCATGCCAACGGGGTGGCAGCTCAGCATGAGGTCCTGTCCCACGAGATGTAGAGAGAAAACACCAGTTAATGATATCAGGACACAACCAGGCAGAAAACCTCCACTCACATCTGTTCTGTTTACATGCCCACATGCATACAGACACACTCTAATGCTAGAAGGCCATTTTTTTTGGCAATAAAAACTACCTAAACACAGCCTTTTAATTCATCAGGGAAACATAATAATCTACATTTTTACCCCAGAGCAAAATGTTCCATCTTTCTCCATTAATCAGATTCATCAATTCATTTTAGATCCAGAGACAGTTTGTTCCTTGTTCTCTCTTGTTCCAACTGCCCAATGCAATCTCACATACAAGATGGTGTAAAGAAATATCCAGTGAAAGTTCTTAAAACTAGATGCAAGTCAACAGGAAGTAGATCATATCAGATATTAGAGTAGCTCCAAGTACCTCTTGCTCTGCTTTGTGTTGTGGTCTATAGTTTTGTATAGTAGGTTGGATATTTAGATTAGGTTTACAGTGTTAGGGGAGGTAGTAAAGATATTGTTGACGCCTCCACACTGCAAATTAAAACAGGAGAGCAATAGTGTGGAGCAGCTACGGGAAAACCAGTCCTCTTGTCATTTGTCCGTTGTGTTGTTTTTAAAAAACCCATCTTTACCAAAAAAAACATTTTGTCTCTTTCTATATAAAGCCAATGTTGTGTTAAACAGTTGTACCTTGTATTTTAAAGTGCTCATTTACTATCGTGTTTCATTGCTGTTGTTCATGTTCTAATATTATTGTAGAAGCTGGTGGTTGTGGGGGAATTTGTGCAACTGTTGTCCCATGCGGCCATTTTTTTTTTCTTCCTCCTGCCTGTAAACCCAATTAAAAACCATTCCTGTGTTTTTAAAGACAAACACACATGACGGATTCCTTTATGAGAAGCTATTTATGTGTTTATTTAGGGGGAACCGGGTTTTTAAACAACTTTGTTGCTCCTTTTAGAACGTGGTTTTCCTCCCCTGCATTCATACAGTCTGTTGCACCGTGTTGGCTCGGCTGCACTTTAACTAGCCACAATGGACTTTACCTGCTAGTGAAAGTGCAGATGTGTAAATGTTATGATAATAATTGCATCTGTACGTGCTATTAGATAACAGTTAGGACAGTGACATTTACATTGCAAAGCATTTATCTTGGGGGGCATGTTGTATCACCATTGACAGGACAAATGTGAGCTAAGAAACATCAAATAAAATGATGCCACTGTATTTTAGCAGAGAATTTGTCAATATTTATGGAAGATGTGGGCATTACAGCCTCCAGGCTACTTCTAAATTTCTTTAACTCATAACAGTAGGTTGTGTATGTCCTGCCTCTCCAAGTCACCACAGAAAAATAGTCCACAGTTGCTTACAAAAGAGATCCTATTTTTTCATAATCCAAGAGATTAAGTCTCAAATCCAGAGCAAAGTTATTGGGTTACAATTTGTTTACTGTTGTATAGTTCTTGTGTCATTTGTAATGGTATAATAGATTAACGTTTAATCTTCGATATGCTATCTCAAAGAATAAAGATTGATATTTTTATTGTTTAAAGTGGGTTGTCTTGATTGCATGAAGAAAAAAAAACAGGGAAAAAGAAGGATGTTTCATCACTTGTTGTCGCCGCCTGGAAGAGAAACAAAGAGTTTGTGATGCTGCGTCCCGGTACTGATGATTCTCAAGGTTAATCTAATTAGAACATTTCTGACTGCGATGTTAAAGCCATGAAATCATGTCAACATTTCATTAGTTAGCTACTGAGGTCGGCACGACGACGATACTTAATTAGTGGGAAACACATTCAGCCCATGTTGTTTCACTGCCTTTATCTTTTACTCTCCACTGATATGTATTTAATCATTTAAAACACATTCATATCCTTTGGATGTTTATTTTTAATTAAAGACTGAGCCTCTAAACACACCACAGAGGCCTCTTTCACTCTGCAAATCTGGAGTTTTGGCTCAATTAATTAATTCTATTACTTCTCACTAAAGCACTGACAGCAGTTTATATAGATTTTTTAACCTTTTATTTAATCAGGGGCAGTTCGTTGATTGCAGCGCTCTCCCTCTTTCAATCACAACCTCATCATGTTCTTACCTGGAAGCTGCCCATCACAACCATCTGCTCTGCTGGCCAGTGAGCAGCTCTGCTAGAGCAGTTAGGGGTTAAAGGTCGTACCCGAGGGCACCTCAGCGGCGGTAATGAGGGAACGAGTAAATTCGGCTTCTTCTGGATTTATCTTGGGATTGAACTGGCGACCCACCTTACAGGCTGCTGCCCTGATGTAAGAGAAGGTTTTAAATCATGAAGCGAAGGCAAACAAAGGTGTCTGTTGTGACAAGATGAACTGTGACAAACATCCATCTCAGTGCAACAACACCTGCACATTAAGAGCTGACACCATAACTGAGGACGGTTCTTCCTGTGAACTCCTCCTATATGCACCTATAGAGACGAAGAACATGCAGCATAACACATTTCACAGCACAAACCCGGCTATGAGGAAATTTGAATTAGCAGCTTTACTGTGGCTTCACACTTGGCTCACACAACACTGGTTTACCAGGGCATCTCATTCACACCTCCTGTCACACTCTTCCTCCGCTGCTCCGCCGGTCGTTATTTGTTGACAGTGTTGTTTGCGACGGTCTTCGTCACCCTTTTCGCATGCTGCGGCTCCTGCTCTTCCATTGGTTTGGAACTCTCTCCGTGCCGAGGAAGGACACCACGCAGTGATAAACAACAAACGCGAAGGCGAGAGAATCAAAGTTCCTGAAAGAATCTGTGTCGACTGAACACTCAGAGAACGTTGACGTTTCTATCCAAACAGTTTCCCAGGCGGCGACTCTGCAGCATGAAGGTGACTGATAATGACAGTGTCTGGTCAGCTGACTGGCACAGGCATTAGACCAATCTGTGCATGTGAACTGACATATGTGGTTTCCCAATTGGAGACTCACATCACAGTCGTTTCCCACCTCCTCCCAGAATCGGCACCGTGTTTTACATTGTGTGACACAAGGATGGATTTGTTAAAAAAAAAGGGACGGATTACCTCGTGGCACAGAGAGAGGATGTCTGAGCCTTAAAGAGCTTTCAGAGCAGACTGTGGAATAATTGAAATCACTCATTTCCGACGTGAATCATCTAACGAGAGGAAGAGAAAACCTTTCATACGTTGATACTTGAGTCTAAACTGCTGCCTCGTTCCTTTCATGTAGCCCATGTAGACTCTTCCCATCTGTAACCTGTCCAGCAGACCTCAGACCTTCCAGGCTTTACTCCCATGATCTTATTGATGCACAAGAAGACACAACGGACTTACAGATAACACTAATGTCAACCGATTGGTATCAATATGAAACACACTCAGCTTTCACACATCAATATATCACAATCACTCAGAGGAAGTTTAAAGTGGTTGACGGGTTCAACAAACACCCGACTTTGCAGCAGGAGACAGATTCCTGTTGCAAGCATGAGTTATTATAAACCACTTGTAAACGCCGACCATGACCATAAACAATTAACCAAACTTTCCATAATCAATTTAAATAGTTTTATTTTCCTCCACAAGGAGGTTTTTGTGGGCAATGCTTTCACGAGCTTGAGTCAACGCCTTTATTACAAACAGATATTTCAGCTGGAGTCACAAGAACGGAGGTTACTTCCCCTGAGACGCTCTTAATATGTTTTGCAGTATTTTGCACCGTTAACAGCTGCAGCTGCTGTTGTGTTACAGTTTGTGGCTTGCACACAGACAACGCTCAGGCTCAGGCAGACCTGGCATGTGGTAGCACACTGCGATCCGCTGGGAGGTCGGCAGTAATTAACCATCCCACCACACTGTCTACAAGGAAGATTCTAAGTAATACCGTCTCATGAAAGGTAAATCTGACAAGCTTTTAAATGTATCTGCATGTTGAAGATGAGTGTTTCATCACTCTCAGTCTGATGGTTTTCGATGTGTCGGCCGGATTGACAGCAGTTGTGGGCTAGTCGGAGATTGGCAAGGCATGAATGCGGGTGTTTTCTCTCGTCACTGCAGCTTGATAATAAGCTTACAGCTCTTTGAATGGGACGAAACATCGTAAATAGCTGAACTGTAACTCTGTACTGAATCATTCTCAGGAAGGAAAGGCTGGCTCGCCTCCTCCTCTGCCACAGAGCTGCTTTGGAAATACAGACATTGATGCCAAACCTAACAGCAGGTACATGATGTGTCTCAGCTGAGTCATACTGTAGAATATATCACAGCATCCATGCAGGGATGAAGTCCAGCAAACCCTTCTGCCTACTTAATTACACCAAATGCCAAAAGATGAGGGGCAGATTTTAAGGAATTCATGAGAGAGAAGAGAAAGAACCCAACGGTGACGAGGAACACAGATTTCCTTGTTCCCCTCATTGGCTCTGTTGTCTCCAGGCAGAGTTCTTCCAACCAGACAGTCAGCAAAACCAACTCGGTAGACTTCCACTCAGCCAGTTCACCATCTGGCTTGTGAGCCTATCCTTGAGGGAGCCAACGCCTGTCTGCAACGCTTCGGTCCCAGTGGCTAGTTGTCTCGCTTCCTCTCATTCCCAAACACACACACATACACACACACATCTTTCATCAGCCTACATAGCTACATAGATACTTGTTGCATCTGCTGCAGCCCAAAACAAAAGTGTGTGAGGTGCACATCACTGAACCTCTCTGCACGGTGCCTCCAAAGTCATTTAACATATTCAAGATCTGTAGATTATACACATAACACACATATACCCTGAGTGTTCTCATCCCCATTTACCCTTGAGCTTTGCCTCGTCACTCTCCTGGACAAGAAGCACGGCGACCCTGTTTGTGGTTGATATATGCTAATGCGCCACATCCATCTGTTCGTTCGCTTAATTATGACTTTGCCTGCTCCCAGCCTTGTTTCCACCCCTCCAAGACCTCCATCTCCTCCCCTTGCCCCTTTCCACACCTCCCGCATCTCCTTCTCCTCCTCCTCTGCCTCCTTTCCATCTCCTTCCTGCGGTTCTAACATCAGGGCGCTCGCCCGCCTTGATCACAGCCAGTTCTCAGGCTGGGCGGGGGGGAGGAGGGCTCCACCGCCCCTTCCTGTCCGTATGCAAATTGGCCTTGTTTTGATTAAAAGACAGCTGCATATTTCATTACAGTCACCAGTGGAGGTGGGAGAGGAGAAGGCATACCTCTCCGGGGAGGTGGGGATTGTTTAGCTGGAGTGAATGTTGGTGGAGCTGCTGTTTAGTGCTGCTGAGGGGAACAAATAGCGAAAACAAAAGGGCTGTCCAGGGACTGCTTTGGGGTTTAATGGGGCCGACTGACTGGCACATCAGTTAAGACTCACAGTGATGGAGAGCAGGAGTGAATGTGCAACGCCTGATAACAGGGACAATTGACAAAGAAATATAGACTCCCGCACCCATCAGCCTTCAGAGATTCTTTAGCATGCCAAGGCGGTTTTATTTCAACCACCACCGGCAGGCTGCAGAGACAAAATCTTAACCTCTGTTTTCTGAGTGCGACAATGAGAAACATTTTGTCATGCTGCCATCTGTACTTAACGGCTGCCCTCTGATAGGCTGAGGGAGAGGAAAAGAAAAACATTGCTTCAACACGTTTTCACCTCATCGGAGAAATAAGTTGTTTTCTTTAAACTTTTCCTTTCCTCCATCTGTACCTTATGTTTGTGTTTGACGGGCAACGGTGGAGTGATGAACTCGTCTTGCATGAATGGATGATGTTGAATGCCGGCGTGAATTTGTGCAAAAGGTTATCTTTTCCCCACCTTGTCTCCCTCTTCTTTTTTACTGGTTCCGTGTCACCGTACCAGAGGTGGACAAGAGTGATGTATGGGTGGGTGGGCACGCTGTGAGGTCAGAGGGTGGGAGTAGGAAGGATTGGGGAGGATCTGTTGGCACTGAGCCAGCTCCAGTGGGGATGGGAGGACGAAGCTATGGCTGCTCTGCATAATCAATCAGAAACAATAGAGGAAGAGAGCGAGGGGCTCTGCCTTTCTTGACAGGACTGATTGTATTTATGCCGGAATGGAAGCGAGGAGGGAGAGACATTAAAACGGATTGGGTAGTAAGATGTGGGCAGGTGCAGGACTGCTGTAATGGGCGGCCCCCACTGCAAAGCCAAGGACGTATACCCAGGAGGAACTGATTGAATGCCATGCCAATAAAAGGAGGCAGTTTCATGCACCATTGACCGAGTTGGCATCCTCACAGTCACACTGGGATGAAACACCCTCCGAGGTCATGATAATGTGAATCACATTTTGTTCCTCAGTGGGTTGTACAGCTCTGAGGAAGAATTAAACTGCATCCTTGACTGTGTGTTTTTTTTTTTCGTTGGACGGTATGTGGCATGAGTCTGATGCTTTCCTTGTATGTCAAAACACGGGGTAATCATATTGAGTGTTTGTTTGGACAGAAATGAAAAGATCAAATCCTGAGTCACAATAGGTGGGGAAAATAATCTGATTTGAGCCCGCCGTGTGCACACAGCCAGGGAGATTGTCTTTTCATTTTCTGTGTAGATAGCATGTCCCGGAGCGGGCTAATAGAATGCTTGTCTTGTATCTTCTCAGCCATGAACTTTTCTCCGTCACAATTACATCCAGTCTGGGAGCCCGTGTGCCTTGCAGTCAAACACAGTCCATTAGGTAAAGTAAAGCAGTCGGATTCTCGTGTTGAACTCAGCAGGATGTTCAAACAAGCAAACATTGTTATGTCTCCAGTCAAACAAACACCCTGTTCAACTGCCAAATAATGCTGTGTTGACCAGCAGAGTCAGAAAGCCCCCAGAGATCCACAGTTTTAGATGCACGCGTGCACGGGGTTAAAACAGAGAGGAGTAGCTCAGCAACACTGGTCAACACAATGGTTTAGGTCTGGTTAGGTCGATGCACGGAAAGCACTTAAGGTTATGTAAACATCATGGCTTGAGTTAAAATTGAAAACAGGATGTAGCTTTCTCAAAATGTATCGCAACTGGACCTCCATGGTGCAGACACACAACAAATCCCATTCGTTTTCTAGAGCAGGCCGACCCTGAGGTTCATGATTGATACAGCAAGTCAAGTTGACAGAGTGCTTGACGTATCTGGATTTGCATAATTAGGACTCAACCTTGTGTTCATACAACAAGACAGCGCTGATCACATATAAAGCAAGTTTATGTCACTGCGTTAACTATTTCTTGCGAAAGCACAGCGTCCATTGAATGTTTGAGAGACTTACTGCAGTAGCATTAAAAAGTTGCAATTGTTTCAAAGTATAAACTGATCACACTTTGTTCTGAGAACTGCAGCAGTGTTCTGTAGTCGGTCGGTGAAGACTGTGTGCAGAAGACGCGGTTGCATCTGTGCTGCTGCTGCTGCACCACTGCCTCCTGCTGTTGATCCGCAGCAGTAGCATCTCAAGTCTCAAATCCCACTGTCAGCCCTGACATTAATGCAGATACAGATCCACAAGCCCCTTTGAGACCTCTCGACTCCATCCACCACTGCTCCTCTGCCCCCTTCTCACTCATGTTATCAATTCACTGTTTCTCAAGGAAAATATAAACTAAGCTCACCTTATTTACATTTATATGATCAGATTTTCTTCCGTATAGAAGGTATGCAAATTTGCCCTTTTCTCGAGTCTAAGCCACTGCGGTGTGTAGATTTGTTGCAGGGAATGGAAGAAAATAATAACATAGCCCTCCAGGAAGAAAGACACCCAAGGTAGGATTTCTGAACCTCATGAATTTTGTAATGATCAATTACGTTTTTCCCGTCGCCCCTCCAAGACTTATCAGGACATTTTGAGCTTGGGATATATATAATCATGAGATTTACTCCTGAAATGTCCATCTGTCTTTCTTTCTTGGAGTGTATATACCCAGTGGTTGTTGCACCTGCAGTGCATCTTTCTTTTTTTCTGGTGGCGTCTGAAATTCCACCATCAGGTTGTATATTTGCGAGATGTGAATAGAGGCTGTTGCAGCGTGTGCTTAGGTCTTGTTGTCTAAAACCCTCTGCGTACGTGTATGAACAGAGGGGGAATGGATCAAATCACAGGGCTGGTTGTGTGCACTAATACGAGAGAGAGAGAGAGAGAGAGAGAGAGAGAGAGAGAGAGAGAGAGAGAGAGAGAGAGAGAGAGAGAGAGAGAAATGTGTATACAAGTGAGTGCTTTACCTGACTGTAACCACCGAACCCTTTGTGAAAGGAATGTCTGGACATTTCACCGCTTTAGTGGGTGCGCATGCAAGGAAGTCTGTGTGTGTCCGGCGGACGGCGGAGAGGGAACAGCACTCGAGCAAATTGCTTTCTCCCAGCATATTGCCGGAGCCAGTCTTTATTCCTCAAGATGGGGAGGCATGTCTCAGACAATTACAGCCCTCAATTCTGGCTAACACTGCTGGCCTGAACCTGCCTAACCTATAGCCCCGCTCTCCTATAGCAGGCCTTACCTTGCTTGATGAAATGCTGATTTGGAATATTTAGCCGACCCTCCAAGCGTAACCCAATAATGTAATCAGGTAATAAGAAATTAATTTTCTCCCTGGCTGCACTTTAACTGGGGTGTTGATACAGGGAAAGGGGAAGAGAAGTCTTGGGCCAAATGTTGGTGAGGGAATGCTGCAGGTAGGCTGGCCTCATTCCCTCTGCGTGCATCAAAATTTCTCATGACACACTCCGGTGATTCGCTAGCCACGCCTACGCACACACACATACTCCTCACACACAACTCACCCCCACACTAGTGAAGTGTAAATGGCACACAGCACTACAGATGCACATAAACACCTACACACAGTCCCTTACAGACTTACATCATGATTGACGTTGGCCAGCAGCACAGACAAGCATGTGTTTGTTTGATTGTTCTTGGATTTTTAGCCTCTTTTTTCTCATTTCTATCTTCTTCTTATATTCCTGTCTCCCTCTCTGCCGCTCTCTCAATGCTCATCCTTGTATAGTTAATTAGGAGGCTGGAGTCCATCGGTGTCAGTACTCTGGTGTTTTATGTTCCCCCCTCTTGCCCCACCAGCGTCCAACGAGGAGACATCAATAACCCTCCCCCACAACACACACACACATATATACACACACTACGTGCCAGAGTTTCCATGGCCCTGCTTGCTCTTGCCTGGCACAGCCATCCATCTCTCTAACACCCCCCCTGCTTCCACCTACCCACCCGAACGCCGCGCTCCTCCTTTTCCATCACCCCCCACCATCCTCTGCCCTCGCCTCCATCCCCTGCCATCGCCTCTCTACCTGAGAGCATTTGTCATCCCGTCGCTCTGTGAGCTGCAGCCGATGTGATGAAAAAAGAAAAGACGAAAAAAACTCCGAGGCAATATGCAAAAATGCAAAAAGGTAGATGCGGGTTGCCCTGGCAACAGCTCCGAGGTTATTTCCAAGCTCTGATGGAAATCAATGTCATGTGCCAGGCAGGCAGGCACCTCCGTCCTCAAGAAAATTAGAAAAAGAGGGGGGTTAAGGGAGAGGAGGAGGAGAAGGGAGAGCTGAAAGGACAAAGAAAAATGCAGAGATTTCTCCTTTCCGAACATGAAGGGCTCCTGACTTTTCTTCAGAAGAGCTTGAGGCACACTGATGCGTCATTTAGGCACTGCAATGGGTCATTTTCACTTCATTGTGCTTTTGTTTTCTGCTTTTTGCATTCACCATAAATTCCGTCCTCATCACCGCCACTTCGCTTTTCTTGTGTTTGATTATCTAGAAGACGAAAAATAAACTCCCTGGCTGTGAGGACGATAGGAAAGGTTGGCAGTGTAGTGTCGTGTGCGTGTGCGTGTGCGTGTGCGTGCGTTCCTGTGTTTGTTTGACAATAGTCAGTATGAAGTGAACAGGTATTATGAGATGATGCTATGCTGCTAAAGTGCGACACGTGCTAAGATTCTCTCTGGATTTAAGCTACATATCTGCTTGTTCTTGACAGCTGAATTGTCGCCCACATTTCTAATTTTTTAAGTGTGAATAAAAAGGCTGTTCAGTTTGATTTTCAGTCGAGACCAGGAATAGAAATTACACAAGGCTGCATGCAGCTAAACGTTTCTGACTCTACAAGGACAAAGTTTTTCTCTCCCACTTGATACTGAAGGATGCTCAAGGCAGAAGATAGCGCTCAGCTAAATTCTGTTTTTTAAAAATCCCCTCTTCTGAATTTTTAATTCAAAACTTGACATTGGAATCTTTGGATGGATTATCAGATACATTTGCATAGCTTGTTTGAAATCTTTCCTCCCAAAAGGGGGCTGCACAATCAGGTGCTTCATTGTATACACAAGTAACAGTGTTCTCAGCTCATAAAAATGGGAGACTTCTTCTTCTGTTTGGTGCTTTGAATGTTTTCAGTGCACATAAGCAGGATGTATTGGTTTTAAAATCCATTGAAACGTAGACATGTGACGGATGTCTTAAGACCCATCATAATCCTCCTCTTGCATCACCCCTCTCTCGCTGTATGTTAAATGAATCAGTAGTTGCAGTTTCGCATCGATCCATAAAACATGAGAACGGATCAATACTATATATGCCAGCTTGTATAAATTCAAATGCATTGAGCTCAACACAGTCAACGTGACTCGAAACAAGATCTCACGGATGAAGTAGCTCCTAAAGGTCCAACTTATCCGGAGCTAGTGGCTCACATTCTGCACTCCAAACCAATAGGGGGCAGCATATTAGCAGTTGGTGTGTCCTCCTCCAGTTTAAGAAACATGGACTTCTTACAGTGAATAAATGTTTTAAGCTCTTTGCACAGAATATCTAATGGCCTGGATTAAATACAGCCAGTCAGCAGTCAGACACTACAGCAATTGTCAAGTAAACACATGTTTCTCTGTTTACATTGTTTTGTGAACAGCAATTCTTTTAAACAGAAGGAAATAGTGAAGGGACAGGGTGCTCTCTTGTTTTTTCATTCTTAACTGCCACATTGGTAATCAACGTCAGTGCAGCTGTGCAGTTTCTTCCGAAGACCGTTGATATTTTATCCTAATTTATGTGTTGTGCAGCAGCGTCTTATGGTAAATGGAAAAAACTTTCCTTTTGGAGTGGAGTAACAGCATGTATTCAGAAAGCAGGACATGTATCTTAGTTTACAGCGAGAGATATATTGAATTAATTTCCCTAGGTTGAAATCAATAACCCATAAACTCTAATTTATAGTATAAACTTCTGCAATCACCGCAGGCCATCTCTGACGACTCTTGTATCACTGTGGCAGGCTGCTGTGGAATAGATGGGGCATGCACGCCAAGCCAATAGGTTCTCCTCTTCATTTGCATACCTAGCATGGCGTTCACACTCCAGTTGACACATTTGCAACCCACCACTTATCCTATTACTGTCCCCGTTCACAGCATTGTTTGCTGTGTCGGCACTCTTTCTTGCTGGCTGCCCGGCCCATCTCCCGCTGTATCGTATGTCGAGGCATTCACAGGTTGTTTGGATGCTGCAGCTTTGCAACACATGCCAACACAAATTCGGATCAGATATAGAAATTGCAAGTGTGAAGTCTGATCTCAACTTACGTACAAGCACTTCAATGGAATAAATTCCTAAATAACTTAAGCTACACTTGAAGTTTCTGTCTATCTAAAGTGACTTCAGCAACAGTCAGTTTAACAATAACCCACACGTGATTAATATTAGTGTTTGGTTGTTGTCCTATGATGTCATAAGTAATGTTTTTAATACTGGTTTTGTAAAAAATGGAGAAATGTTCAGTAAATACTACTGGAATAATTGTTCATTTAAGCTGCGACACCAATTGCTACTGTTTGATTCATTGATTATATTCTTCTCATTTCTGGTTGATGTGAAATATATGAGCCATATATTTTGTCAGTAAAGGTTTAATTTTTCATGCCAGCCTTGCTCTGGATGTTTAATTTGAGTCTTAAATAAACTCCTGACAACCTGCAGCCATTTCTACCTCCCTTCCTCCCTCTGCTCCCTCGCTGCCTCCCTCCATCCTTGTACGCATTCCCTCTGTTTTTGGAGGGCAGCTTTACAGGATGAGTAAAACTCATTCGCACAGGCAACAAAAAGATACGCTTATTAGTGTTCAAGGATGAGCTATCGTGTTCACCTTCCACATCGCTGCAGGACGTGGTCCATCCCAGTCTCGGAGACGCCTGCCTTCTCACTGACAGGCAGCATGTCGTTCTGTAGTCACAATTTCAAAGTTCCATGTCTTTACAACGGGGGGTCTTGATATCTCTCACACAAGACTTACATGGCATTTCTGTTGAGCTCTTTTATCAAATGGCTGTGTAAACCCGGCTTACACCGAGACTCAACGAATATAAAATCCCTGAGCAGATTCTCCACGGCGGAGGACGGCAGCTGAATGCTGTATGTCACCCATGGATTTTCTGATAACATCATTTCCTCCCTGCACATCTATTTTTGATGTGCTGTGTTGGTGGCATAGACTGGAGATATGAATATTCATGAATGTGCAAGAAAGGCCTATATGCATCATCGTGATTTCCATCCGTGTCATCAAGCTATGCAAATTACAGCCTCACATCTCCATACGACGCACGCAGCCCCCTCTTTCTCCTTAATTAATGACGCTGAGAAAACGTTTTCCTTCCGAGGGAAAATCTGCTTTTTCAAGAAGGATTTGGTGCAGATATTAATGAGAAGTGATAATTCTCATCTGTTCTTTGACTTCATGACTTAAATGTATAATATTTCTGCATTAAATTGTCAGAATACGACTACACCTGTTATATATTTGTGGAGTTATGTACCTTGGCACACTTCACCTCAAACTAATTTCATGTAGTTCGTAGTTTGGGTCAGTTTTAGCTGTTAAGACATTTCATCTTCATCCATCATTTGCTTTAATGAGCAACCTCGTCTTTAAGATGATCGTTTTCCCAACGACCTCAAAACATCATCAATTATGTCTTTTACTGTTACAACTACTTCAGAGACCCCAAACCGTTCATTACCTCCACCAAGGATGTTTCATTGTCAGTATACTTGTTGTCTGTTGATGATGCAAAACCTACCTGGAATTTCACTGATCTTTTTTTTGGTGCGGTGGAGCATCCGTAAAGAAGACACCAGTAAACTCTGCAGCAGATCCGTTATTTTAAATATATTTTCCATTGTACTTGTTGGAGGTTTGCACTGTCTGCATGTATTTCTAGTTAATTTTGCAGCTTAAGTCAACACGAAATGGAATCTGCCAACCATTTAGTCACATTATATACCAAATTTTGCAAGAGACGGTGTTACATTTATAGAAAGTCTTTTAATAAAATGAGGCCTTTTAGTCAGTGTTTGATCTGTACACTTGGTATGTGCCCCGATGCTGTAAATTAATTACATTTTATGTGTAATGGAAAATGCTTCCTCAGTATCATGCAGCTTTAATGGATTTTTTTTCTCTCTCTCTTTAGCTCTTCCTTTCATATTTTACATTCTTGTGTATTTTACGTTGGAGAAATTTTTCCAGCGAGTTGAACATCTAAAGCCGAACCCCGAAGAATCTCGCCTTCATCTTGAGAGATGTGAGGGAAGATAAGGAGAGCTCATGAGGAACAGAACAAAGGGCTAAAGTGAGGATAAATGGGAACGCTGACATTAAGGTCAAGTGCTGATCTAGCTTCCCATTTCCCTTTCAAATTCATCTATAAGCATATGCTCACATGCACACATGAGTCTGTAGCTACACGTGTGTGCGGCTGCACGCCCAAACGCTCTGCTGGGAAGCCTGAAGGAGAAAGGTGAAGTCATACAGAGACAAAAACAAATAGATAAAATCAAATGAATAAAAGACAATATTGCAAAGGTGTGTGTGTGTGTGTGTGTGTGTGTGTGTGTGTGTGTGTGTGTGTGTGTGTGTGTGTGTGTGTGTGTGTGTGTGTGTGTGTGTGTGTGTGTGTGTGTGTGTGTGTAATCTCTCCAGGATGGAGGTATAGCTCACTGACAGACTGCACTGCCATGCTCAGCCAGTTCATTGCTGTCATTCCTTACATCTTTTGACATTTTCAATTATGTCTTTCACACATGGCTGAGCACTTGTTTTTTTCCTCCGCTCTCCTCATCATCTTCCTCTGCAGTTCTCTTGCTCTCCCTCCGTCTCATTCAATTCCTCCACCTTCATTCCATTTCCTTTTTTAAGTGTCCGCTCCCTCCTTGCTTTGTGTGTCAGCCCTTTTCATATGTGGGGGTCAGGTAGCCCAGGGATCCCATTACTCCCCCGCTCTGTGGCGGATGGAGCGGGAAGGGGACAGCAGGGTGAGCGAGGAAAAGGGCAACCAAGGAGTGAAACGGATGCTGTCAGATCTGTCAAGGATTCCTGTTCAATTTATCAGGTGGTCCTGAGGGGGGACCTCACAGGGCAAGGGGCTGAAACAAGGGGGGCACTTGTGTTTTGGGGGGTAGATCCTCCTTATCTACCTCAAAGTTTATTATATTTATCAGTCATCTTTACTCAAAGATCATTTAAAGATTACTTGACATTCATCCTGACTATTATGACAATCATACAGTTGTACTTCAATCATGCAAAAAGTTTAATTACTTTAGCAAAGGCAGATGTTCTCTTACATCTACTAAACTTACGCTGTATAAAATTAAAATTAACAGTTCACTGGGGCATGCAAACACCAAATGATTAAAACAATAGCTCAAATGAAGGCAATCACAAAGTAGCTCTCCTGATTAGCTTTATTGCTATATAGCTAACTGTACGTAGCATACGGGCGACCATCGCGGCCCCCCGCAGTTCCCAGAAACTCTCAATTTATCAGTCGATTTACGTTTAGCCACGGAGTATATAGGCGGCTCCTTCACGCTACAGTGACTCACTTCTACCTCTTAAGGGACAAACTATTATTACAAGACCAGACTGGCTGGCGCGACATGTAAAGGATAATTGATCCCCTACAAATGATCCCTTTAATAGATCGCCAGTAATCTAATAATGTACGTTGGTCTTTTTAACCAAATAAAATGATATGACATCAGCCGTTCTGCAAGATAATGGTAACTATTAGATTAGATTTTTTTAAAATATGTCCCTGGAAACAAGGGTAATAACGTAGTTTCAGTTAAGTAAAAATTGTAGTATTTGACATTGTGATATTACTATAATGTGTAAGATTCCTAATTCCAGTATTGGAAGAAATATATAAGTATTATGTAGATACAGAAACCTTTCAGAATTACATTATTTGTAATATTTCTAAGTAATATGGTCATAGCAAAGGTAATATGGACATAGCAGTATCATATCAATTACTGCTGAGTGTTTCATATTGGAAACATCCAAACACTGATTGATGGACTGATGGATTGATTGGCTCTGTTACTGCTTATCTGCCTCGCTAATTGATTGGGTCATATCGAGGACATAATGTTTTTCTCCACTAAGAGCACGAGAGGACACACAGCATCCATAATGCATGTTCCATAATGATGGGCGCAGGGATCATTTTAGACCAACTGATGGATTTACTGATTGATTGATCAACGGGCTGACTAATTGATTGGCTTTGTAATGGGAAGAAAACACATTTTTCTCCATTAAGACCAACCAGGGGGGATTCCCCTTGCTGGCAGCCATGATGTAATGCGTAGGTTTTAATGACCTCAGCATAATCACCGCCATTATGAAGAACGCACTCAGCTCTCAAAACCACTTCATCATCAGAGATTTGCATACTCATGCCTACAGCCATCGCTCATTCACACCGCTCCTCTTTCACAAAGTCAGCCAGGGAGATTACCAACACGGCTGCCAAATCTGCGGCCAAATCACAGCGGAAGTGTAGCAGTCCGCCAGCAACGCTTTGTTTTGGGTTAAAGAGAGAGAGAGAGAGAGTTTGTGTGTGAGGTAGTGGACTTTTGTCATTGCCAACCTGGCAGCCCTCACTGTACTCACTTTCATCAGGGGGCAGTCAAGGAGGCGAGAGGCCAAACTGTTATTTTTCCAGGCTAATCACGGGAGCGGGTTGCCAGGTCCTTTCCCCTCTGATCCTCCCACTCCTGCCGACACTTACCCCTGACCCTTCAGCAGGAGATCCCTCCTTTGGCAGGAGGGAGGAAGAGCAAATTGAGAGAGAAAATGGGGGGAAGTCAGTGGTGCGAGCTGAACAAGAGAAAATGGGGGAGTTCTGGTCAAGGGCTGATTAATGAGCTTTTAATTTAATCAGCAATTCCCATCTCACCGGGGCCTCTGCACTTGGCTCGGTAGCAGCTTATTATTTTTAACAAGTCTCTGATCTCCCCCTTTTTCCTTTGCTATTTTCTCCCTGTTTCTGTCTTTCCCAGTTCCTCTTCCCTCGTGAGCTCTTATCTGTGTCAGAGTCAGGTATGTGACTAGAAGGGCAATGATTAATGGAGATTTGAGACCTATGAAGGATCTCTAATCACGCTCTCTGTGTCTATTTAAACAAATCGGACTGCTGTAGAGAGACAGAGATTCAGAGTGGGCAGCTGCTGTTTTGTAGCCAATCACAGGGATGAATGCTCAAAGATGGCATTGAGTTCCATTTCCTCTTGTATTTAATTTGTTTAGTATGAACTGGTTACTGCATGTGACTTGAACAGGGACAGCAGGGGATCCTTGTGCAATGTTGTAGAAAACCTGAATCTCAAGTACATCGTGTACATGCACGTCATTTTTAAAACAGGCAGCCACTCATGAAACGCTCACTTTGCCTCTCTTCTCCAAAGTCACTCTCCATACCGGAGGTGTCCTCGCTCACATTTTGGCTGCATAGAACAGCACACACAGCACCTTTTCTTCTTTTTTTTTCTTCAAATGCAGAAGCAATTAATTTATTCCCAGATAATTAGAAATGATGGCAGGTAAAAGGAAAAAAGAAGAAATTATGGAATAAGAAAGGTGGTGAGTCAGAATGGAGATGAGAGAAGCCCTTTAATTCTGCCTCTGATTGCTAAGTGGCTCCGTCCATTATCTTTACACAGTGAATAGCAGCACACCATAAAGGTAAAATGTGAGTCATCCATCCCCACTGGTTATCGCTCTCAATGGCTTATGGGAGCTGCACCCCCTCACCCTCATCCCCATCAATCCCCACACAGATTGACAGAGCGTCTACTTAACATAGCCCTTCAGAAAATGCTTTAGGATTGTGTGACTGTGTGTGTGTGTGCATATGGAGTTTTGTACATACAAGCATAGTTTTTATATTCACTGTCCGCGGTTATACGCTTTCCGTAGAGGTGTTTCTGCATGTATGAGCACTTGTGTATGCAGGACAATGTGCATATGTGTCTTTATAAGTGTGTGTCTCTGTGTCAGGTCATTTCATATGTGTCTTCTCTCAATCTGAGACAAGGGGAGGAGTATGTAGGTCCCCTCTCCTCTCCTCTGCCAGGGTGCTCCGAGAGGTATTGCCTCTCTTATTGCTGTTGAAAAGCCCCATCAGTGCCAGGCGTGCTGATTTATGTCCCTGATCCCTTCCACCTCCAGCTCCTTTCTATTAGGCTTTACAATATTCCCCCCATTGTTCAGCTCCCGGCGTTATCGGCCCCGCGCAGGCCTGTCAGCAGGACCTGCCCCGCACACAATCACACCAGGAGAGGCAGGGGAGGAGGGGGGGGCCAGATAAGAGCGAGCGATCGAAAAGGTGGGATAGGAGGGGTGTTGCAGGAGTGAATGCTGGGATCAAGAGAGGTTCTGGAGAAATAAAAAAGTAGAGATGGGAGGGGGTGGGAGGAAGGAAGAGGAAGAGGAGGTTGTGGGCAGCGTGGAGAGAGAAGAAGTGTTAAAATGGGAAATGTCAATCTAATCCTTAGTTTTATTGTTTCTGAAGGGCTGGGGAAGGTAGTGGATGGAGGGGGTGGAGACATAAGTTAGGTAAAATGTGAGGGCTTGACTGTAACGATCAGGGGAGGAGATGCCATTTGTCGACATGGAATTTTCTGTAGTGCATGTCCATTAACATACAGCGTTTATTGCTTTAAAGTGTCGGCAGGATAAGGTGGTGCCGCTAGTGAGCGAGGCTTCTGATAAGGACTCCTCCATGTGAATTTCAGTCTCTTTCATCGCCTTGAAGAAATGTTGGCGGATGCGAGAGTGTGTTGATGCACTTGGTTAAATATAGGTGCCTTTCAGACCGAGGTTTCCTCTGTAACGCAGACGCAGATGCAACCGAGTCATTAACTGCGGTACAATGAATGCTTGAGAGGCAGCCTGGAGAAAGGTCGAGGGGTCCGCATGAGCAGAATGCGAACGAAGGAGGACTATTTAAAGAGACTCGGGATCGATGCTTGTCTTGATGATGTGCGGCTAAAGACAGAGCACACAGAGGTTGTTTGTGAGTCTGAGCTGCCTAACAAGAAAGGCGCCGGTTATTTAGGTCACAAACACCATAAGCAAACTTTCCAGTGTTAATAATGCAAAAGGCAATTCACTGGCACGCTATCAAAAAATCTAAAAGGAATTTCAAGATAGCTTTCTTTCCCCCAACCCCGTGTAAATGAAAGCCACCTTGACTTACACCTCCCCATTCTAATTGTAACAGAAGTCAATTGCTCACAAATTGGAAATTTTCCTATTTGTCTCAGTGCTGCATATGCGTACCGAGACAATGACATGGTAAATTTGAAATGAATTGCAAATCTCCCTCATTTTATATGCAAGGGCCTCTCCTCCCTGTAGCCTTCCTGTAAGAGATCCTTCTGACATATACCTTTTTAACAAGAGGAAGATGAGAAAACTGAGATGAAAAGAAGAAGAGGAAGGAGACAGGAGGGGTGTGTGTGTGTGTGTGGGGGGGGGGGGGTGGAGGAG
>CAAKHC010005228.1:9151-21074 GCA_901007825.1 Macroramphosus scolopax | reverse complement strand
GGATAAGGCAGAAGAAGTTTTAATATCTCTAAATCAGAGGCTCAATATTGAAAGTGTCATCTAATTGAAAATGATTTAGGACGGAGGGCCCGCCTGGCAATCATATATAAATTCACTCCTGACACCAACTCCAAAGTCTCTCTATTTCTACTTTATGAGTCATTTGCATGGTGGGGGCCTTGGAGAGTATAAACCATGCAAATGATATGAGGCGCCGCACAAGGTGATATCTCCCCTCCTCTCTCCCTCCTTCTCCTCCTCCATCTCTCCATCTCTCTCATTCCCCCTTTTAGCCTCAGGAGAAATGCTTTCTGCTTTGCCGCTGCCTTTGTCCAGAAAGTCATTTATTTCTCTTGTTGTTCGCTCGCTTGCTATTTCACAGCTTGCCGCATAGGTTAGGGGGAAAGAGACGGCTGCCCCCATTCAGCTGAATAACTGTCATCTCCCATTCTCCAGCTCGTGTTGAATGTGGAAGTCATTTCCTTACTTTGTGCAAAGAAAGATAGAGACACCACAATAGAAACGGTGGTTTATATCCCTATAGCGGTAAATATACCTGCGCTTTAATGTGACACTGAACGCCACTCGACACCGTAGTATTAAGGTGTACTTGTACTGTCTTGAACATGAGTTATGAATGGGTTTGTTTTTATGTTTCAATAAGCTCTTGTTAATGTAGCAATGGTGCCATTAACGTGAGTGTGACTGCTGTCAAGTCCCTGAACACACACTAGGCAGCGAGATGAATACATCACACAATAAGACGCTTCGAATGAGGGTGAGAATGCAACTGTATAAAATATGAAGTAGTAAATTAAATACAGAAATGTTTAAATGTTTAAACAAAGGATGTTTTTCTTGTTACCTGACATCCTATTTCTCCTCTCAAATAGATCAGGCAGAGTTCAAACCAGCGCTTTTACCCTTTATGGCTCCTATAAAAGTTTTATGATTTGAAAATCCTCCATTTCTTTTTTTTTCTGGAGAGAAATAGTGAGATTAAAGGCTGAAAGGATGAGAGAGAGAAATAGAGACAGTTGGAAAGCAATAAAAAATGGCCATCTCTGTTGTTCTTTCACTGCAAATGGGCTCATATTTGAAGACACAGATGTGTTTTTGGCTATTTGTCCTAAGCTGCTGCTATAAAGTGAACAGGCATGAGGGAACATCCATGTATCTATATCTACCCATGTTATCGTGTAACACTGTGTGGCCTTTCCTTGTACAACGCTAAGTTATCCCACAGGATGTAATTTGTGTGTAAACATGTGTGCCCTCGTTCCCCCCCACCCCCACCCTACGGATCTGTGGTTCTGGTCCATTTACCAGGAAGAGCAGCGCTGCGCTGTAATCCTCCCCGTAGGTGTGTGTGTGTGTATGGTTCACGCTTTGTGTGTGCTGTTATATAAATCTGTGTGTGTGCATGTCTATGTGAATGCTACATGCTTTTTCAGTTAACAAACCGGGTGCACCGATGCATCGTAATTCAACGCGCGTTGATGATTTCACTCTCGTCCATATTCTTTAGCTACTATATGCAAATATTCAAAGTAGGTCTGCATGTTATGTGTGTGTGTGTGTGTGTGTGTGTGTGTGTGTGTTCAGGAGCTGGTGAATGACTGCAGCAGTCTCAAGTGTTGCCCAGGGAGCTCCAGCATGCGGTGGCAGTCTTGTTTGTCTTCCACCGCTGCTCAAATAATGGCTCCCCATGGATCCGCTCTCCGTCTAATTGAGAGACTACAGAGAAAGATAGACAGAGAGAGGTTATATGGCCATGCTTTCACCAGCTCATTACAAACAAACACACACACACACCACTACCACGCATGCAGGTAGAACCCAACACACATACACATGCATTAAAAAGTACAAAGTGCAACAATTCATAGCCTGGGTGATAACACAATGGTGCACACACACCAATCATATCTGAGGAAGAGACAGCTGCACTTAATCTAGCGGCGCTGAGAGACTTCCCAGCGCCGAGGCAAGGTTAAACCAGATAGTCGATACGCAGCGCTGTTGTGTCTGTGAGGCCTAGAAGAGACTCGGCCACAGTCCTTCAAGAGGATGTGATCATTCACTTAACACTCATCACGTGGATGAAAGCAAAAAATGATTTGCTCAGATCGGTCGAGCACGAGCACATCACAGCTGGATCACACCTGCATCAGAAAATGTGAAAATGCACTGAATAATGTGACTATAACAGAGGTTGAGGTATAAGACCAGTGCTTCACTGTGATTCTACACTTAGAAAGTAATGGTTCTTTATTTTAATGAGTTATTTTATGGCGGGATATAGCATTTAATTAGAGCTGCAATTAACCCTTGATTTCATTACTGATTAATCTGCAAAGTATTTCTCAATCAATTGATCAATCGTTTGGTCTATAAGATCAGAACACAGCAGAATTTGCCCGTCAGAATTTCTGTGTTCGAAGAAATTGACGAAGAAACAACCTCGAACAAGTTTGGGTTGATGTCATCAGAGCCAGCTGTCTTCTGTGATCCAATCATCTGATGGTAGAACGTCTTCCTCAGAATGTTTGTATTAATACATTATTGCATGATGTAGTCTTACAGACAAGCATATGTGTGATCTACTAAAGACTGCTGATCGGCTCTCCTGATCAGAACTGGCATGAACATAAACAGAACCTGACGGGACTGACTGATTTATGATAATTAAATGACATTTGAAACCACATGACTTTTTAATAATGTAATGGAGTAAGTCAGCTGCATGTAACATCACACTGTCTGTTTCTCTCCTCTGCTGCTGTCTGTTATGTCGGCTGGGTTGCTTCTCATGTAAACAAACAAATACAGTTCGGAGCCAATGGACCTATTTTCATCCTGCTTCTCTCTCAGCACTCCAGGACCATTAGTGGAAGAAAGAGAAAGAAAGAAAGAAAGAAAGAGTGTGGTTGCAGTGAGCTCTCCATGCCTGTCCTAGTGCGGAGCGACTACCAGGAGAATAGACTGCAGACGCAAGTGGATTAGGACTTTCTAATGAGGACAGGCAATACCTCTTGATGGATGACAGCCTTCATACTATTCTGCTGTGCTTATAAGATGTGCGTGCTGAGGGGGCAATGATGTATTGGCACATGTAAGTGATGATTGTGGTGCGTTACTGCATAAAATTTTGTTATCTTGCAAAAAATAAACGGTGGAAATTAGGTTTCTCCCAATTCTTTTTTAGCATCAAACAGCTGCATAAAAGATCAGGTCATGGATGTCGACATAAATATTTATCATGCTCAACTTCTCTAAACCCATTGAAAAGAAAACCCAGAGGATATTGTTGAACAAGCTGCCTGTGGTCGTACGGCGTCGTTGACACATTCACTTGGTGGTACAATGGAGCGCCAAGCGAGGAGGTATGGAGGAGTCGGCCGCTTGTGTAGTCAATGGGGCCCTTTTACAAGCTATTTAAGGGGATAAAAGCAGGTCCTTTTCAGTGCGACACCGGTGTCAGTGAGTTTCAAAGGTGCTCCAGGGCCATTTAGGAGCGGTGGCAGCGCCGCCCGCTTTGATTAAAGCACCACAGTGCAGAAAGGAGAGAGGCAACACTCTGTTAAGTGAATATAGAAATGACATCCGCCTTCCTCTTTTGCTCCCACGCCAACTTCACTGAACGCACAGATAGAGAAGGGTGAGAGAGGGAGGAGTTTATCCTGTTTCTGTGCCCCGTGTCAATATGGTAAAGGAGCGTGTCTGCCTATTTTTATAGTTAAGATGTAGCACACAATGTAGGTGTGTGCGTAAGTTGCAGAGGAAGGGGAGAGATGAGGAGAGAGAGAGAGAGAGAGCATGATCACTTGATCGGCCCTGTATGGCTGCGACCAGTTCAAGTGTCCCGCTTGTGATTAATTAAAATATGCTTCCAAAGCCAGTGGCCTCCGACAGACTGAGACCTTGTCTCCCCTCACCTCCTGCTGGAGCTCCCAGCCTTACACAGCAGACACTGATATAACTAACACTGGAAATACACATAAATTATCCCTCTGACTCTGATCTGCTCTCTATAAATATTTAGTTTATGGCAATATATTCACATATGGAGCAGGATCTGCATTCAACCTGTACGCCCATGAAATTGTGATAAATTACTCAGTAACGCATCCCAATACACACCTACACACTGATCCTCATTCATAACACAGATCACATACTCTAACATGTGTGTCCTGTACTGTAGGTGAACTCATTTGCATGTTCGCTTTGTTACGTGCCATTGGCCCCCAAATGGATGCTGCCCACCATAGAAGATTCCAGTAATTAACCCGACACAACATAGCTGTCATCATGTAATTGACCTAATTGTTTGGCTTGTCAGCTCCTGTTCTACGTATTAAGCATTAAACACGCCGGGTGTCATTAATCAAAGGATTTTTCACGTGTTCACGGGACAGCAGATGCACTGTGTCTCGTCCTTGTTTGGTTGTCTGAGGTTTTTATATTCGGTCTGTAAGGTGTTATATAACCTTACCTTTCTCCTTGTACTTTAATGGCCATGCGATTTTTTACAGGCTTTAAGCCTTTAACAGCTTGTTAGATTCCTTTTTTACAACCCCAACAACACTCTATCAAATTACCCACTGGGTTTACAGCCGACTGTTTTTCCCAGGTAGAGTGAAAATTGCGCGAAGTTGAATTTTGTTTAGCCGGCGTAAATCGTAAATCAGAATGTTATTCCCAGCACCATCAACCCATTAATGCAAAGCTGCCAACTCTGGCCTTAATGCACTATATGTGAGTGCTGTCATCAGCTCCCTGATACTTTTCTATATGGAGGTGTGTGTATTTGTGTGTTTATGTGCAAACAGGCAGATGGCTCCGGTCCAAATCACAGCTGATTCACAACTGAGGCTTATGTATTTAGAAGCAGATTGCCTCCAGGTTGCTGTAAAAGGTGTTGAGCTGCCACCTTTATTGGATTTTTAAAGTGAGGAGATTACATCCCGTATATGTCTAATGGTTCCCCACACACTGCTTATTCAGTTCCAGCTCTCTCCTCTGGTCAGGTTTTTTTCTTTTTTATTGTCTACAGCGGACGAGGAGGGGGTGAGTTCCCTTATACGCTACGCACACACCCGGTGCATTAATAACAATAACAATAAAATGGTAATCAAATCTGTAAAAACAATATGTACTTAATGTTGGCCAAGAATCCGTCGCTAAAAGCCCACCTCATCAAACTGCAAATTAGTCTCGGCCGTAACTTTATTACGGCCTGGCCTGGAGACGGGCAGCCATAAATAATTCAACTGCACTGTCTCTGAAAGCGGCGAGATTTAATTCTACAGAGTGGAAAGTCCGTGCGTGTGGCTGTCTGCTGTGTGATTGCCTGTGCAGTTGCTTAGATGCGCGGCAGGCCTGTGAGGATTTGGTATGTGCATGTATTTGTGAAATTAGACGACCACCCTTCCACTCATACAAACATCCCCCCCCCTGTTCTTCCATCGGCAGGCTGCAGGCATTAGCTTCCCATTGCAGAATATTACCCACCAGGTAGCACCGTGGCAACACCCTCAGTCGTATCCATCAGCCAGGCAACGAACGACCCTCCAGGCTACAGCCACCAGGAGAGCCACAGAGGGGTAAAGGAGGAGCCGGACGGAAGAAAAGAAGGAGGGAGAGGAAACAATGAAAGAGGAAGATGCATAACTTTGAATTGTTGAGAACTTTTTGAAAAACTACCAAAATAAGAACCATCATGTCACACTTCTTCTTCTTGTGTTCAAAAACCGTGTTCTTGCCAAATCACCAAATAGACAGTCGTGGTTTGAACCGATGTCTGAAGATAGATGGAAACTGTCTGCTGCCCATGGAAATGTCATCACTCTACCTGGGCCATATATCTTCATTAAGACAGCACATCGGGGGAAATGCCCCCAGTTTGATGGGAAGGCTCAAGAGTGAGACGTTAAGCTCGATGTGGTGCACAGCAGGGGATTTGAATTCATTGTGTGGGCAGAATCAACCTATTAGTGGCATTTAGCTTTCAATACCATAACGTCTCTCCAGTATAGAGTTTCAGTCTGCCAGTATGTGTAGGTGAAACAAGAGGCCTTAATATGCTGATGTATGATGTGGTATCGCAGTGGAGCGCATTACCAGGCTGCTGTATTCTCTGACATCTGCACCTTGTTTACTGAAAGAGAGGGACGCTGTCTGCTGGGTGGGGGTGGTTGGGGTGGGGGTGGGGAGGAAGGAGGCACAGGCGGAGCCCTGGGTCTCAGATGTAATAGAGGAGTGGAATGAGAAAATGTGGATTGGATAAATGAAAATAGTTATAGAGGGAGAGGGGTGGGTGAAATCTTGAATGATCTTTCCCTGCCCATGAGTGTGTGTGTGTGCGTGCGTGCGTGCGTGCGTGCGTGCGTGCGTGCGTGCGTGCGTGCGTGCGTGCGTGCGTGCGTGCGTGCGTGCGTGCGTGCGTGCGTGCGTGCGTGCGTGCGTGCGTGCGTGCGTGGTGTGTGTGGCTTTGTTTCCCTACCTTGTGGGATCCGGCAGCCAGGAGTCCACTTTACTGATGGGAGCTCTGTGGGGACCAAAATGTTCGACCACAGAAGTTTACAAGGCTGTTAGAGTGTTAAGACTGTTGTAGGTTTGGAATTAGGTGGAGGAAGGATTAGACATCAGCATTGCGTTGTGATTATTGACATCACACACTAACTTCAGGCTCTGCAGTCGGTGGTTCTGAGGGCGGGCGGATGGGGTGCCTGTATCTGTAGAAGCTGTGGTTCTTGGGGTAGGTTGTTTCTCTGGATTTAAGGTTCCTACAGCATCTTAAATGTCCACAGTTTTATTGCCCTCTGGTTTTAGTGGACGCAACATATGTCATATAAATGTGTAGGGGGTTGCACAGTAAAGCCAACAAGTCTCAGGTGGTAAAAAATTATGAATTGAATCATTTTTCTTTTAGTAAACATTGAAAACGGGTCCCACGGACCTGAACAACACACAAGGGTTATGCTGGACGGCAGGTGTTAGAGCAGAGTCTCCGTTCAGGAGAGTGCACGGCAGAATGTGTGTGCGCATGCATATTGCATGTGTGTGAGTCTTGTCTGATGTAACACCGTGGCAATATCAGTTGCAATATTGGTGGTCTGAGAAGGGGCTTGAGTGAGCAGGACCTGGGGGACTCTGCTTCTCTCGCCCTCCCCCTCTCTCTTCTATCCGTATGCGTTAGTGTGTGTGTTTGTGTGTGTAATGGAGCAACAGCTCTGTGTGGCTGCAAAGCACAATCAGTTCCACCAAGCTGACATTCCACCTGCCTCGTCCGCCTCCACCCCCACCCGGTGGCTCGCTGAGTCTCGACATGGATGCAGTGGCGCGAGTGATAAGGCCAATATTACTAGGGTATAAAAGTGGAATTAGATACCTGCTGTGAAAAACGGGCACTGCAAACTGTGATTGAGAGCCAGGGGGTTTCAAGAGGGGGTTACAGGGTGTGTAAGAGTATGTGTGTGTGTGGGGGGGGGGGCATCGCTCCGATGATATTGGATTGTGGGGAGAATAATGGCTCACCAACTTATCTTCAGCTTGTTATTCTATTAGCTTCCAGATACTGACCCTTGTTTTTTGCTTTGTTTATTTATTGTAGACCTTTCTTTTATCAATTATTTATTTTACCTGTTACCTTGTTAAAAGTTATCTATGTTTATTTCAAGCTTATTGTTGGTGTTATTAATTGAGGGTGGGTATGATAGCAGAATTAAAAGAAGCGTTAGAGGGAGAATGAGAAGGAGAAAAAGTTGTAAAACAATCCAAGCTGATGGCAACAACCTGCGGGGTGTTTCTGTGGCGGCAGCTACGACCTCTCGCTAAATCCGTGCTCAGTTTGAGGTAATGCAGCCACGCCTCACCCTTAACATATAAAACACAACTCAGCGGACCCCCATCTGAGCCATTTTGCTCCAGCTTTCACTGAGGTTTACCAGCTCGCTCTCTAAAACAACCCGATGCCTGAGGGTAGAGAGGTTGGAGGTGTGATGTGGCCCATCATTGTCCAGATAAGGGTAAATACAGTATAAAGGAAGGGAGCTGAAATATTGATGAGGGCCCCCGACACGAAGCCTGAAGCTCTGTAGCCTGGCTACTATGAGGTACTTTGTCATGCTTGGCTGTAATTGAGCAGTAGGGGAGAAGGAAAGACCCCCAGGGCAGCTGCAAACCCCAAAAGCTACACTCATGCTTCAAGCAACAACCTCCCATGATGCCTCACGGGCAGAAACAGAGACTTGTAGGGAATCTACTCTCCCTTCTCAAATTAATTGGACGTCATTTATCCTCCAAGTGCTCTTCAGTCCATCTCTACTGGGACTGATTGGAACAGTTTGTCTACATTGTGCAGGAAGGCTGGAGATTTCTATCACATGTGTGTCATCTATAGGATCAACCGAGACTGCTGAGAGTTGCAATCACAAGATTTCTTTAAAATTTGTATTTTATTGAGATGAGATTCCATGTATGAACTTGCTGCTGTTGGTTTTGTTTAATCCTGACATGTGACTTTATCTGCAAGTTGTAATTCTTCAGTTCTACTACCATCAGATGCTTCGTCCCGAGGACACAGCCAGCAGCTCTCTGCCCGTTTCCCCCCCGCTGACACGTTCAACACGGCTCCCAGTTACATATTTAGCATAATCCCTCCCCGTGGAGTCGCCAATGATAATGCTCATGTTGCGAAATGAGCAGTCGCGCCTGTGCCAACAAGACATGTGGGCATGGGGACACTGTGGTTTGCCAGTTGGCAGCGGGACGAGGCTGTGGGTCAACAACTATAATCAAATAAGTCAGTGTTGGCGGATAGAGGAGACGAAGCGAGGGATGAGTTAACAGTAGAGGAATTGTTGTTGTGAGATAGAGATACATGCACAAGGGAACTGTTAAGTGTTTTTTTTGTTCAGGGTTGGTGGTTCAGGCTCTACAACCTGCGCTCCGTGTCACTCCACTCCACACTCCCATTTAAAGCGGTTAATTAGCACGAGTTACATGGAGGGAGATTGACGAATATGTTGCCATGAGACGACTCGGTTTCTAATTAAGTCTTACTCCGCGAGGAAGGGGGATGACTCCGACTGTGAGTGAGAGCACGCTCGCATGGGTAACCTTTTGCATAAATCTCGGTGAGCTCTTGTGCCGTTGTATATTTGTGCGTATACTCACATGTTGCGTAAGTACATGTGAGCATGCATGTGTTTAGGGAATGCGGGGGGTTAACAGTTGCACGGGAGAGGAGGGGTTGATGAGGGCTGCTGTAATCTGTGGGGGTATCCGTGTGAAACAAGCGCGGAAGGTGGAGAGGGAAAATCTGTTATTTTGCGTAATTACCGCATAATTGTGAGTCTGACTGTCGGTGATTGCTTTGTTTATTCGAGGGCGGGGGGTAAATGAACTCCTCTGTCATTCCTATGTTCTGTTCCTTGTGTCTGTATTTGTCATTAGGCGTTTTCACCTCATGGCCTTGTTTGTAAGCGTATCCGTTTTTATATTAGTACCGTTGTAAGAGAATGTAACCTCAGTCTGCTCGGCGGTGTGTCGACCAGTAAAGGACATTCTGTAACTGTCATCGCCTAATAAGTCCTCTGAGGTTCACGTTTAAGTGCACGAAACGAACCGTGAAGCATTCAAAATTTAAATTATGCTTGATTCAAACGCAACATTGCAGGAATAGCTGGGCCACGTTGAATCTCTTGCTGTATTTTAAATCTTATGTTCATGCCTTTATCATCCCACATTCCAGTTCTCCTCGTTTTCTCTGCCCAAGGAATTCTTTAAAGACAGGGAGAATATTCTGATGGTGATTCATTCTGTCCCTGCAAGCATTAAGTTGTGAAAGAACAGGGGTAGAATGAAAGTGAATAAATATTGAGAGTCGTCCTCGTTCGAATTTCCAACAGGTTCCAGACATTTCGTCAATGGAAATAATCACCGGAGACCTCAGCAAACCTCCTCCTGTCGCCCTCATTATCATATGTAACTACATTTAAGTGCAGCTCCATTTGGGTCGCGCACAGCACCAGATATTAAGATGTCTAGTATGGAAGAGCTCCCTGTGTCAGCGCCACATTGTGTGGGGAGGTACAGTAAACACACTGAGCTCTTAAGGGGCTTTGCACACAAGTTTATAATAATCTGTACAAACATATTCAAATAAACAGAATAGGAGGTAAAGGGTTTCTGTTTCTACCCTTCTGTGCCAAACAGAAGAGCAGGTCTTGCCCTGGATATCTGCTGTAAGCCTCAAACCTTGGCCGTTATCCCCAGAGGTTGTTCATAGCAGTCACACAATGGACTGTTGCTTCAACATGCAGCATGGAGAGTGGTGTGCATCGGTCAATTTATTACACTGCAAGCACTGCATGAAATGAAATGTGTCTATATGTGCTCCATTTTCTCCTCTTCCGTGTCGTTCTCTTTCCACGTTCTGATACGGAGATGCCCAAAGTGAAAGAAACCAAATGACCTTCAACTGTCTCTCTCCTGCTATTCACTCCTCTTTTCTGTTGTCTTCTAAAAATAGAGACCCCCAATCATCAGCAGAGTGCTGCGGCTGGCCCTGTGGGCACCGGCTTTGGCAAGAGGGTGCCAGAGATGAGCCTAATTAACTCATTGAGAAGGGGCGAGCGAGGGAGGGCGGGCGAGGTGGGGGGGTGGAGTAGAGGGGGTGGAGAGGGAGGTAGGCAGAGGGGGGTGGGTGAATAATGATGGAGGGATGTAGCGGGTGAAAGATGGAGCGGGGCAAAGAGGAAGATGAGGAGGAAGAGGGGAGAAAGAGGGGGAGATAATGAGAAAGAGGGGTCAGAGCCAGAGAGGGAAGAGGCGAAGCAAGGTCTCTGGGGCAAGGATATAGTAGTGAACAAGGCAGAGGGAGAATGATGGAGAGGAGCTCTAATTAGACAGTGGACCAAAGCCCCTTCTCACTTTACATGGCAGTAGAGGGAGATTGGAAGAAAGAAGGAATGGAGATAGATGGGTCGGGCAGCTGCAGCGCCAAGATATGAAAAGGAAATATGTAATCTTCAATATAGAGAGAATGAGCCGAGTGACGGCAACGTAGCCAACTCAATTAGCTCACGTCTATAAAACAAACTGCTCTTAATCAGCTCTGTCAGACACTCATAGGCAAATGAACTGGCTGCTTCCTGCAGGGGGAAGCGAGAGACGAAGAGAGATAACAGTAACGATAGAGACACCCCATCACCAGCACTCCACTCCCAGCGCTTATCTGACGTCCATTCAAGGTCCTTAAAAAGACATGTTTTCCACTCTTGCCTGCCTTTTCTGCTTAACATGCACTTTTCATTTACCTTTTCCCAGACATTACACATATTTTAAACATTATCTTTATTGCTTCTCTCCCTCTGTCATCTCATTTCCTCCCCAATCTACCTCTTTTCAGGTTAAGATTTTCACCTTTCCTGTGCTCCCTTTGGTTAAAGATGCCCTCCACACATGTTTAATATATAAAAGTATTAGGTTGCAAAAATAGTTTGTGTGTGATATATGTGGACGACCCAACCTCCTGTTAATGTTGCCCCTAATGGTTTGGAGCGTGAAAAAATTAAGTGCTAGCTTGTGCAGTTCCAACAACTTGCACCTTTAAGTTGAGTAAAGTTTTGTCTCGTCTTGCAGTTTCTCTGCACTGCTCCACTAATCCAGCCATATGTCTCCATACTAACCCTGCCTGCCCTGCGTCTCGTGTTCCGTGGCCCCTGATGAGTGTCCCAGCCCAGGCTGATTGTAATTACAAAACAGGAGTGGCAAGTAGACTAATTAACACGTTAACGAGCTGCAGCCAGCCAACAAGGGCCGACAGCAGCAAGGGTCTGACAACTTCATCCCCATCTGTCAGCAGACACACACACACACACGCACCTGTATGTGCATGTGTGCATGTGTGTGT